>NW_006499781.1:955894-1016659 GCF_000471905.2 Amborella trichopoda
ATACTTTAGTTTTTGATGCCTTATTATTTAAGTTTTATCAAACTTTGATTGTCAACAGTGTCCTACATGTGCCCCGTGCTTTGTTCCTATTTATTGGGCTCATTTGTACTCTGACAGCCATGTCAACCTGTCTGATACAAAGTGTTGACTCATCAGACATGGCTTGGCTTGCAAAGTCGCAATAAAAGGTAGTAGTGACGGATGTGGGGTTTGAACCCACAACCCTCTTAACTTCAAATCATGCTATTTGTCACTACAAATAGATGGCAATTACTGTGTAGCTTTTGGAGATTGTATTATCAGTTAAAGCATTATTTTGAAAAATAAATTATATAAATAAAATAGAGTTTTACTTTCTTACATTAAATATTTTTCCATAATACTTTATTTTTTGATGCTTTATTATTTAAGTTTTATCGAACTTTGAACTTTTATGTAACTAATGTATTATATAAATAAATACTTGCACTGTTGTGACTGGGCTGTACTGAGTTTTTGGCCAAATGCACTAGATGCTTTACATACGTACTAGACACTTCACCCGTACCCAGGTCTATGTATCACTGCCCATAAGGCCCTCCCCGGTTCGATGCATGAATTAAGAAACCTCCTGTAACTTTAGGAAGAAATCCCATATCCTCCACAAGTGAGAGCAAATGCGATCAATTTTTTCCAGTTTCCATACAATGTAATGTGATGGACGTGTTGATCTGAAGAGAAGTTTGGTTTTCTAGAGTTTTCCTCAGATTTCAATAGGAATTAATTCTTAAGATTTTGTTGATTAAATGAAGTTACTAAAATATTTTTTTGGAAGGAAAATAATTTTCTAACTGACCTAATAAAAAAATTTATATATATTTTGAAAATGTGCCACTTTTAACTAATTTTGTTATTTTACTTATGGATTTATGTTGATTCTTGGTGAATGCCTTGGTTATAAGATGAAATCATTTATGTAGCCTGCTATGGATTGGAACTACATCTAATTTTGCATTTGTGGATTCCCAACTTTTAGATATTGATCTTGGAATCTTATGTTTTATATTTATGATCAACTAAATGTATTTTTTTTTTTTGGTACTATTTGTGGTTGCTAGAGTCACCAGAGCTTTCACTTTTGATCCAGAACATAGGCAACGAAACTCTTACAATCAATATTATGGCTCCAAATTTTGTGAGGCTGGAACAAAACATAGTTCAACTCAAGAAGCAAGACGACAGAGAGGTAATATATATCTATAGTTTGATTCACCCATTAATGACCTGCAGTGCTCTACTATATTCATATGGTTGAATGAATATGTTGTATCCATATATTGCATAATTGGTAAAGTTGGAATGATAGTTTTTAATGAGTTGAAACAGAGAGCCAAATTGAGCATACCTCCAAGTAATGTCCATATCAATATCATTTAATGGGCTTGAACATGTTATTATCAATTCTCGTAATAAGAATATATGTTTAAGGGAAGGTTAGAAAGAAAAAGTAGGGGCTACCATCCAATGCATAACCTGTAGAGAAGCCCTTTGACATGCTTCTGTTGCTTAAGTTTGAAATTTAAATAATTTTGATATTATTTCATCAAAATATTTCTGGACATTTATTGGAGGGTTTAGCTTTGTTACCCTAAGGTCTCTTCTAAAAGAAAAAACCATATGATTATTTAGGATTTTGAGTGCTGGATGTTGGTCATGGTTTTAGCGTGCGCCCACCCACACACACACACACACACACACACACACACAACAGTATCTGTATCTTACAAAATGCAAATCATTATCTTACACACACACATCAGTATCTTACAAATGCAAATCATTTTGAGCTGAAATTTTGTGTACATCATCTAGACTCGGTTACTTTCAGTTTTCACTGAAATCCAATGTATCATTGTTAAAAAAACAGCTTTTATAAGTCCCATTTTTTGCCACTTAAAAAATAGTAGCACAGAACGACTACGAGTTTAGAGAGAGAGAGCAACCAGCAAGTTGTGCTTTGGAGAGTCCTGGAAACCTTCCAGGGTCTCAGGACTGATGGAAATATGGCCTATCTTACAGTAGTCTCTCATTCAGTGGGAGCGATTGAGAGATTGAAATCTTGACGTGTTGCGAAATGGAGTCCAGATTCTTTTACCCCGAGTGTGCATGAGGCATCGACAGTTCACTTGTTGAGAAAGAAATTTCTCAAGGAGGTGTGAGGGTCACCTCCTAGTCAGGATTTTATAGGTTAGCCTCATGTTTAGCTACAATCGGCAAGGGCTTGGAGAATCCAAACAAGAAAAATAAAACCCGAGTAGTTATTGAGTATTCGCCCTGTGTGGAATGCTCAAGACTTATGGGACATAAGTCTGTATTATCCGAGTTTGGAAGCCACTCTTCCAAATGCATTATCTGAGTTTGGAACAGCCAGTGCATATTTACTTTGAGAGGACCCCTGTAATTGAGTTAGATCATGCCCCACAGGGGTACACCTGTAATCCATTGAGAGCCGAATAATTGGAAGTTTTGGCTCAGCGGCTTTGATATGACCAATTTTGTGTCTCTGCTTTAGACTATGGAACATATGTCTATTGGGTCGATCTGAGACTCGGCGGAACATCATTCGGGACTAGCCCAATGGAGTACTCCGATACCTATAGTTATTAGCTTGAGATCTCACTATACCATTTGTCCGATTTTATAATGATGAGAAAAACCTAATAATTACTAAAAAAATACTTTAAATATTTATTGTGAATTTTAGAGAATTTTTCAGAATTTTATTTGCTAAAAAAATGAGGGTTTCCAAATTGTTTGATTCAAATTCCACTTTAGTCCTGACTTGGTAGTGTCATGTAGCATCCGAGTGGCCATAGGGCTGCCACATAGTACCCCACGCCTCACTTTAGGATCACTGCCTAGCTGGGCACTGATCCCTAGGCGGGGGGCTAGATTGACATTTGGTTGCTTGTTTTATAAGGGGTTGTGTAATGGTGTCTTGTTATATATTGTTATATAATGTTATAAATTAAGGCCCCCTTTTTATTACATGTCTTAATTAACTTACACATGGGTCATGCATGGCATGTATGAAGTTTAATTAATTAATTTATTTGATATTAAAGAGAAAATGCATTTTCAAATTTGAGTTAAAAAATATCTTCACACACATGTGTGAGCTTTGCCAATTACTTCTTTGCTTGTTAGCCTTTGTGGTTATCTACTCTAATACATTATTAAAGAAACTAAGGGTATTTTTGTTAGGCCATATTAGATATATTGGAACAAAAACATGGGCCAAGGACAAAATGGTAAAGTGGCATAACTTAGGGTTAGGGTGAGTGATAATAGTATGAAATCTCATCCCTTCATCCTATTGGTTGGATGGGGATGGGTGGCTTGGTACATTAGCCTCTCATGTACCTTTAGATTAGTGCATCAAGGGTGTTGATTGAGTCCAAGGTTACACCCATGTTATAAAAGCACATCATGAGATCTCAAACCCTAACTATCTCAAATCTTGAACCATTTTGGAAAATTATTGCTCCCTTCATTCTTCTAAGGTTTTGTGAGAGAAAATTGAAGAGAGAGAGCTTTTAGAGTTTTATTAATGGTGATCTTGATGGTGGTCCTCCTTTTTTATGCTTAAGTCCATAGTGTGCATTTATTAAGATAAACTCCATTGAATTTTCTTTTCTCATAAGATCATATTCTTGGCATCTCTAGTTGCTGGAGTTTTGAATTTAAAAAAGCTTCATTGATCTTAGAATCCCCATTTGATCATCTTTTTTATCATGCTTATTCATAGTGTGGTCTTTCATGAGTTATAGCCTATATGCATTAGAATCCATGATCATGCATAGTATCCATTGATTACTTTGCTTCAAATCCATCAAATAATTTTGTGTCAAAGTGTCACTCAATTTTCAAAACTTTTTCGTCACGTTTTTACCTATAGGGGTTCATAATCTTTCCATACAAGACTGTTTTGGTAGTCTGAGGGACCACCGTGTGTAGATTGGGGTTCATAATCTTTCCATACAAGACTGTTTTGGTAGTCCGAGGGACCACCGTGTGTAGATTGTCTATAACTCTCTTGTTCTTTATCTGATTCGATTCAAACCTTTTGCATTCTATTTTAGATGATAATGCCAGTGTGTTGAGATCTTAAGAAGTGATTTTAAGGTGTGTAATTGCTTCCCATTGGATTAGACACTCTTGTGAGATTGAACCACTTTTGTTCAATCCGAAAGGACAAAGTTAAGTCCTTATAGGGCTCGATTGCGTGTCCCCAGCACAAGGGGTTCGAAACATGGCTTCCCTATTTTAATTTGACATTCTAATTCCCTGTTTAGTTGATTTTATTCCTTAGAATTTTGTTTAGATTAGTTGCATGATGTATTTAAGTTTTGGGACATAGTTTATTATTCCTTAGAATTTTGTTTAGATTAGTTGCATGATGTATTTAAGCTTTAGGACATAGTTTATGTAATTTATGCTATGAAAGTGTAATTCATAAGTTAGTCTTCCTTTATATGTAATTTCCCCATAAGGGGTTGGTATTTGAGTTTATTTACAGTGGTTATACAAGGCTAGAAATGGTTATAATTGTTATTTAAAGGATTGTAACTTATTCACTTAGCTTGGTTTTTAGCAAGAGCTTGTTGAAGTGTCCATTTTGCCTTGTTTTTCAGCTTGAAAATTTGCTCTAGTCTTTGTATCCACTATCAATTGGTATCAGATTGAGGTTCATTTACAACCTCTTGTAGGGTCTTTAGAGGATTATAGAATGCCAAATAGGAACCCATGGCAGCTCGTTCGATACTCACCGAATTGCTTAAGGAGGAGAGGTTCAATGGAACCGAATTCTCCGAATGGAGAAGGAAAATTGGTTATGTGTTTCATGAAGATGGTCTTTTGCCATTATTGACTTCTAGACCACCTAATCTGCCCGCAATCAATTCTCCTCAAGTTGTTAAGGATGCATATGAGACATGGCATAACAAAAACCAAAGTGCCATGAATATTATTTTTGCAACCATGAGTGATTCCTTTGTTAAGGAGTATGAGAATTCCGTATGTGTAAAAGATATTATGGAGAGCATGAAAAAGAAATACGACACACCGAATGAAGTTCAAAGAATCATTAGAATGAGGAATCTCATGTGTTGTAAAATGGATGATCACACCAAAGTGGGTGATCATCTTAAGAGAGTTCAAGAGTTGTATAAGAGAGAGTGAGAGAGCCGGTCACTCATATGATGAGGTGACACAAAAGATGATGTTTGTGCTTTCGATCTCACCCTCATAGGAGACCTTTGTGGCCAATTTGATGGCCAAAGATGCGCCTACAACAGTGGAGGAGATTGCATTTTTCATGGAAGGGGAAGAGCAAAGAATGATGGCAATGGATGGACCATCTTCCATGGTCCATATGCTAAAATCTCACCAACCCTCGTCATCTTCTAGTCCCTTACCCATTACTCCTATCTCTTCTTTTCTTCTTAACTCTTCTATGGTGAATACATGTAATGTGGGAGTGATAATGCTAAAAACAAGAAAAGAAAGGGAAAATGCAAATGGAAAGGGAAGGGGAAGCAAAAGGGAAAATCCTACTCCCTTTATCCATTTAGCCATTACCCTCTTAAAACCCATGCTTACCCACCAAACCATGCTAGCCCCATGCCTTTTAGGCCTAAACCACCACCCACACCCATGATGGTAGGTGGGAGGTCGGTTTGGCCCTCAAGCCAAGATTATTCGAAGGTACAATACGTTAGTTGCAAGAAATACGGACATACCTAAAAGTTTTGTAGGTATCCTCCTCCTTCACAAAACCCTCATTTTGCTCCTAAGCCCAATACCGGTAAGCCTCAAGCTAATACCGATGGAGGACCACGGAAACAGAGAGTTTACGTGGTCCATGAGACTTTAATTGCCAATGAGGAGGTGGATGTTTGGGTTCTTGACTCGGGGGCTACTATCCATGTGACAAATTCTATGAAGGGCTTTAGAAGGTTTTATGATGTAAAACCCGTACCCATAATCTTTATATGAGTGGAAATCAAATGGAAAAGGTCTTAAAAAAAGGGGACTATCTGTTGGAGCTCACTAATAGTGAGACTCTCATATATAAGAACACCCTCTATGCACCCGGGATGAGGAAGAATATCATCTCGATTTCCAAGATGAGTAAAGCCGGGTTTGTGCTCTTGTTCAAGGAGGAAAAGGTCTATGTGCATGATGGCTCTATTAATGCAGACCTTGTTTTTGTAGCCCACTTGGTTCAAGGGCTTTATGAAATTAATATGAAAAAGGAATTTGCTTACTTGGGTGATGATTTACAAAATTTTACTTTATGGCATTTAAGGTTAGGTCACATTAATCCATCTAAAATGCATATTATGATGAAAGAAGGATTGATTGATAAAATGAATTCTCATAATAGATGCGATGCTTGCCTTAAAGGAAAGATGGTAAAGAAGTCCCACCAAAAGGTCGAAAGGGTCTCTAGTCTTTTAGAACTAATTCACGCGGATGTGTGTGGACCTATGAGTGTGCCTATCATGGGGCACATGAGCATAACATTCATTGATGACCATTTCCGTTATGGTCACACCTATCTCATGAGAAACAAAAGTGAGTTGTAACCGAATTCCAACAATATATAGCGAAAGTTGAAAACCAACTAGGTCGAATCATAAAAAACCTTAGATTAGATAGGGGTGGGGAATACACCTCCCAAGCCTTCCAAGATCTTTGTGTCCAATATGGGATTGTCCACCAAACCATGCTTTACTCACCCGAACAAAATGGGGTTGTCGAGAGAAAGAATAGGACCCTAGTTGAGATAGTGCGAAGTATGATGACTACCGCTAATCTTGGATTAGCGTTTTAGGGGGAGGCGATTCTAACCGCCACATATGTCCTTAATCAGACTCCCACCAAAGCCATTCAATCAACTCCTTACCAACTCTTCCCTCAATAAAGCACCTTAAGGTTTGGGGATGTTCAGCCCATGTTCTCATACCATCCCAAAATAGGTCCAAACTTGATCCTAAAACCATGAAATGTGTTTTCATAGGATACCCAAGTCATGGGAAGGGATTTAGATTTTATATCCTCTTGAATCGTACTGTGATTGAAAGCCTTGATACCCATTTGCTTGAAGATGAATTCCTTGAGAGAGAATCAAATGGGAGTAGACTTCCATGAGCTTCAGCCTAACAAAGAAATTGAAATGATCCCACTTAAGCGAAGTGAGAGTATAAGGAGACCACCTACCTTTTTCACTTACCTTGGGGAGGACTATGAGAGGATTAGTAGAGAACCCTATGATGAACCTTATTCTTACCTACATGCTATGTCTTGTCCGAATCATAAGTTATGGAAGGAAGCCATGCAAGATGAGATAAATTCAATCATAAAGAATCATGTATGGGAGTTAGTCCAATTACCACCTAACTTTAGATCCATTGGATGTAAGTGGATATTCAAAAAGAAAATTAACTCCAAAGGGCATATTGACAAATACAAGGCAAGACTTGTAGCAAAAGGTTTTACTCCAAAAGAAGGGGTAGATTATTTTGACACCTATTCACCTGTTGCCAAAATACCTTCAATTAGGATGATCATATTCATAACAACCTACCTTGATCTAGAATTGCATCAAATAGATGTGAAACTGCCTTCTTACATGGTGACCTATAGAAGAGGATATATACATGAACCAACCCGAGGGTTTTGTTGTGAAAGGAAAGGAAAAGTTTGTGTACAAACTTAACAAATCACTTTATGGTCTCAAACAAGCTTCAAGAAGATGGTTCCTCAAGTTCCACCAAACACTGATTAAATATGGATTCAAACCAAATGAGAATGACCATTGTGTATACCATAAGACCAGTGGGGCTGGCATTACTTTCATGAGATGACATTCTACTAGCGAGTAGCACCCTAGACCATATAAGGGACACAAAGGCAATGTTATAAAGTAATGTTGATATGAAATATATGGGAGAGGCTTTGTATGTGTTAGGGATTCATATTATAACAGATAGAGCAGCTCGCACTATTCAATTATCTCAATCTACATATTGCAAGAAAGTTCTTGAGAGATTTGGTATGAGTGAATCCAAGCCTATAGATACACCTATGGAAAGGAGAGGAAAATTAAATATCAATATGAAACCAAACAATGATCTTGAGAGAAATGAGATGGAAAGGATCCCTGTATCGGAGTGTCGTAGGATCACTAATGTATTTAACCATGTGAACTAGACCCGATCTAGCTTTTGCTCAAAGCTTGATTGGTCGATTCCAAAGTGATCTTAGATTAGAACATTGGAAAGCCGTGAAAAGAATCATGAGGTATTTGATAGGAACATTTAATTATGGATTAACCTATAGCAATGTGAGTGAGCTTAAAGTTTTGGGATACACAAATTCCGACTATCAAGGAGACCCGGATGACTCGAGAACCACTTCGGGTTATCTATTTCTTTATGGGGGTGGTGCCATTTCTTAGCGCACCAAGAAGCAAGACACTGTAGCCCTATCTTCTATGGAAGCCGAGTATATGGCTTTAATTTTCGCAACTTTAGAAGCCATTTGGATTAAGAAGTTCTTGAATCATCTTAACTTCAACCCTCTAAAACATGGAACTATTAGAATCATGTGCAACAATCAAGTTGCAATAGCAGTGGCAGTTGAACTAAGGTTCCACAGAAAATCAATGCACATTAAAGCTCAATATCATAGAGTAAGAGAAGAGATAGCAGCTGGTGAAGTAGAAGTTGGTTACATTTCATCTGAGTCTGTGCATGCAGATCCATTAACCAAAGGCTTGGGGGCAAATGATTTTGTGAGGCATGTGCATGGGATGGGTTTAAGGAGGTTGCCATAGTTGTTATTACTTTGTCTATTGCTTGTAAATGATAAATCCATGGATGAGTATGCATGCTTTGATTTATTGTGAACGATAATGAGAGAGAGATATATACGAATTCAGGCCTCAAAAGGCCTAGTGGAAGAATGATGGAAATATGGCCTATCAAGGCCTAAATTCCAGTAGTCTCTCATTCCGTGGGAGAGATTGAGAGATTGAAATCTTGGCGTCTTGCGAAATGGAGCCCAAATTCTTTTACCCCGAGAACTCATGAGGCATCGAGAGTTCACGTGTTGAGAAAGCAATTTCTCGAGGAAGTGTGAGGGTCACCTCCTAGTCAGGATTTTATAGGTTAGCCTTATGTTTAGTTGTAATCGACCAGAGCTTGGAGAATCCAAACGAGGAAAATAGAACCTGAGTACCTATTGAGTATTCACCCTGTATGGAATGGTAAAGACTTATGGGACATAAGTCCATATCCTGACAGGAGACCATTGCATGGCATGTGCATTTTCATTTCGTACAGAAAGCCACTCTTCCAAATGCATTATCCGAGTTTGGAAGAGCCAGTGCACATGTGCTTTGAGAGGACCCCTGTAATTGAGTTAGATCATGTTCCACAAGGGTACACCTATAATCCATTGGGAGCCGAATGATCGGAAGTTCTGGCTCAGCGGCTTTGATATGGCCAATTATGTGTCCCTGCTTTAGACTGTGGAACATAAGTTTATTTGGTCGATCTGAGAATTGACAGGACATCATTCGGGATTAGCCCAATGGAGTACTCCGATATCTATAATTATTGGCCTGAGATCTCACTATACCTTTTGTTCGATTTTATAATTATGAGAAAAACCTTATAATTGCTTAAAAATACTTTAAATAGTTATTGTGAATTTTAGAGAATTTTTCGGAATTTTATTTGCTAAAAAAATGAAGGTTTTCAAATTGTTTGACCCAAATTCTACTTTAGTCCTGACCTGGTAGTGCCATGTGGCGTCCGAGTGGCCATAGGGCTGCCACATGGCACCCTATGCCTCACTCTAAGATCACCACCCAGCTGGACGTTGATCCATAGGCGGGGGGTTAGATTAGCATTTGGTTGCTTGTTTTATAAGGGGTTGTGTAATGGTGTCTTGTTATATATTGTTATATAATGTTATAAATTAAGGCCCCCTTTTTATTACATGTCTTAATTAACTCACACATGGGTCATGCATGGCATGTGTGAAGTTCAATTAATTAATTTACTTGATATTAAAGAGAAAATACATTTTCAAATTTGAGTTGAAAAATATCTTCACACACGTGTGAAGGGAACATTATCTTTAAATTGATTGGTTTGAAATTTTAGATCTATAAGTGATTGGCTTTGATAAAGTAGAATATTTCCACATGTGTGAGCTTTGTCAATTACTTCTTTGCCCTTTAGCCTTTGTGGTTATCTACTCTAATACATTATTAAAAAAACTAAGGGTATTTTGTTAGGCCATATTAAATACAATTGGAACAAAAACATGGGCCAAGGACAAAATGGTAAAGTGGCATAACTTAGAGTTAGGGTGAGTGATAATGGTGTGAAATCTTATCTTTTCATCTTAGTGGTTGGATGGGGATGGGTGGCTAGGTACATTAGCGTCTCATGTGCCTTTGGATTAGTGCATCAAGGGTGTTGATTGAGTCCAAGGTTACACCCAAGTTATAAAAGCACATCATGAGATCTCAAACCCTAACTATCTCAACTCTTGAGCCATTTTGGAAAATTGTTGCTCCCCTCCTTCTTCTAAGGTTTTGTGAGAGAAAATTGAAGAGAGAGAGCTTTTAGAGTTCCATTAATGGTGATCTTGCTGGTGGTCCTCATTTCTTATGCTTAGGTCTATAGTGTGCGTTTATCAAGGTAAACTCCATTGAATTTTTTTTCTCATAAGATTATATTCTTGGCATCTATAGTTGCTGGAGTTTTGAATTTAAAAAAGCTTCATTGATCTTAGAATCCCCATTTGATCATCTTTTTCATCATGCTTATTCATAGTGTGGTCTTTCATGAATTATAGCCTATATGCATGAGAATCCATGATCATGCATAGTATCTATTGATTACTTTGCTTCAAATCTATCAAATAATTTTGTGTCAAAGTGTCACTCAATTTTCAAAACTTTTTCGTCACATTTTTACTT
The DNA here is from genome assembly GCF_000471905.2 of Amborella trichopoda. The sequence goes on from NW_006499781.1 coordinate 966,936, forward strand.
ATAGGGGTTCATAATCTTTCCATACAAGACTGTTTTGGTGGTATGAGGGACCACCGTGTGTAGATTGGTTATAACTCTCTTGTTCTTTATCCCATTCGATTCAAACCTTTTGCATTCTATTTTAGATGATAATGCCAGTGTGTCGAGATCTTAAGAAATGATTTTAAGGTGTGTAATTGCTTCCCATTTGGATTAGACACTCTTGTGAGATTGAACCACTTTTGTACAATCCGAAAGGACAAAATTAAGTCCTTATAGGGCCCGATTGCGTGGCCCCAACACAAGGGGTTCGAAACATGGCTTCCCTATTTTAATTTGGCATTTTAATTCCCTGTTTAGTTGATTTTATTCCTTAGAATTTTGTTTAGATTAGTTGCATGATGTATTTAAGTTTTGGGACATAGTTTATTATTCCTTAGAATTTTGTTTAGATTAGTTGCATGATGTATTTAAGCTTTAGGACATAGTTCATGTAATTTGTGCTATGAAAGTGTAATTCATAAGCTAGTCTTCCTTTATATGTAATTGCCCCATAAGGGGTTGGTGTTTGAGTTTATTTACAGTAGTTATACAAGGCTAGAAATGGTTGTAATTGTTATTTAAAGGATTGTAACTTATTCACTTAGCTTGGTTTTTAGCAAGTGGCTTGTTGAAAGTGCCTATTTTGCCTTGTTTTTCAGCTTGAAAATTTGCTCTAGTCTTTGTATCCACTATCAAGGACCACATAGAGGGAGGTTTAGTGTAGAGCATATCTGGACCTAAGATCAATATTCCCTCTCTATCTTGTGGTTAACTGCGTATTGTGAAGGAAAGCCTGGAGCAGATCCTCCCACCAGAGGAAATCCATAAGCGAATGGTTCCCCATTCCGATCTCTAGTCACTAGTCTTTGTAGACCCCCAAGAAATAGCAAGGACCAACTGTGGCGAGCCAAACATGGACATGATGCTTCGGGACATGGGGTTTGTCTAGGCCAACGCGGTAAAGGTACTAGGGAGCTAATCAACCTTGTCTCTGATACCAAATAACACTCTCCTCCTCAGCCTCTGTCCTAGATCCCTCACCCTTAGCAGTTCTCTCTCAATCTTCCTTGCAAGAGGACTAGGTGGAACACCGCTCAGCCACCTAACTCTCCAAAATGAAGATCTTAGTTCTGAACATTTGCGGCCCAGATGGTCACCTCAAGAGAAACACAATCCGCGCCCTTGTCCATAACTACCAACCAATTTGTTCATCACCATAGAAACCCAATTTTCTAACTCCTAAGCTTTCGCTCTTTGTGGTGAGGGCAATTTGGGGAAGACCTTCCCAATGGGAGGCCAAAGAGGCTCTAGGAGCATCAAGGGGCATCTGGGTCATATGGGACCCACCCTACAAAATTTGTCTTCTCATCCAATCAACCTCATTCCCTGTAAAAACTTCAACTTCAATGGGTTTTATTGGAATGTCATCGTCGGCTATGGTCTTAACTCTTCAATCCTTAGATGAAAGCATTGTGCAGAATTGCAATTACAATTGCCCAACCCGTCTGTCCCCTGGGTCTTACGAGGAGATTTTAATGTAATCAGATGGACTCACAAGAGGAACAGAGGGGGGAGACCAACACCCATGAGAGACTTCTTGGACTTCGTTGAAACCAATTCCCTACTCGACATTCCTCTTTCGAGGGCTTCTTTCACATGGTCTAACCATGCAGCAAACCCCCACCTAGACAAATTAGACTGTTTCCTTCTTTCCACTACCTGGGAGTGGTTGGGAACAAGAACTCCTCTATATTCGAAATATGCCTCTCTTGGAGCATTATGATCTGCAGCTCAAATGATCCCCAGAGTAGCAGCTAAAGGAGTTTGTCTCGAGGCTATTAGCTTTAGCAACCCTCCTACTTGAGCTCCTATAGCTATAGCATGGGCCCATATCCTTGCTTTTCTATCAATCTCGGCTTCTGGCATTGGCTTAAGGTTAGTTGGCCCCTGTCGATCTTCCTAGGGTATTTTTTTGCCCCCCCAAAATCATGCCCAACCATTAACCTATTCTCATAGATTCTCAGCTTCCCAGAAAAAACAAACCACTTAGACTTGAGCTTCTATGAATGGAAGAGTCGGGTTTCGCCCAAAACTTTCATCAATGGTGGTCTTCCTACTCTATCTATGTTTGGGCTAGATTTCGCCTCACCAAAATGCCGCAACTCCTAAAAGCCTCTCTCAAACTTTGGAGAAATTCTCACCCAAACAACCCTAAACCTCTAGTATTGTCCCCCAACACCAAAGTTAAAGATTTGGATTCCATAGAAGAATCTAGACCTTTGTCCAAGGCCAAACTCACAAAAAGAAATGGAACCCGAGCTAGTCTAGTCACAGCCCTAAAACACAAAGAAATCTATTGGTTTAGAGGTTCCGAGTTAATTGGCTTAAGCAAGGAGATAAAATACAACGTTTTTCGATGAGGCTACTAGTTCTAGGAGAAGAACCAATGTAATCACCCAAATCTCACTAACCTTGATTGCTCAATGTTCAAACTTCCACCTTTGAGTGGTTTCCCAATCCCAAAATCTTATAAAAAACACTTTATCAAGCCCAAAAAACCAAACTCAAAGGAAGATGTTTGGATCGATTTTTCAAAACTTTGAGAAATGCTTCGATCTTATGGAAGATACAAATTCTCAATTTTTTGTAGTTTCCCTCCCTCTAAAATAGTTCAAATGGGGTGTAGGTTGCATGTGAACCTAAATCCAATTCCCCCCCCCCCCTTCAACCTTTTTAAAAGAAAAAAATCCAAAATGTCCCTCCACGAGGGGCATTTTTGCCCTTGGGCGGCCACCCATGGAGCCCATCTAGGCCTAGGTGATGCGCTCAGCTCCCCATGAGCCGCCTAAGCGCTAGGTGGGCCGCTTTTTTAATCATTGCCAAATCCCCTAGCTTTCCAAATGCTTCTTCCCACCTTGATTTAAAGCTATACATACTACTTTGCTTATGATATGTCTTTAAGCCATAGAAATATCTCTATTTTTTAATTAAAACACACTATGTTACTTAGAAAAGGGTAGAGAGAGAAAGGGAGGGGCACACCAGAAATGAGAGGCCATCGCTCTCCTTTCACATTAGAGGAAAGAGTTGAAAATTTCTATAAAGCTTCTCGCACTTTAACTAACGTGTTGCAATTAAAAGATAACATGTGGCTTAGGTTACTTTACACATGGGATGGGCGATCTTGTGACATGTCCAACCATAGACCAAAGACAAAATTGCCCATTGATATTGGTGAAAAAGACCAAAGTCAAGCCCTCATCTAGCATCAGGTGTCTTAAGTACAAAATACCATGAGTCCTCAAATACAAGTATACCAAATGAGTCCTTGGTGCTCACGTCATGCACTTCATGGCCCACCAAGGGGACCATGTGTGCACCCCAATGACTCATGTGGGGTCCATTGGCCATTTGGACCCCACTTCTCATTGTTCCCACATGTTTAAGTCCTTGGTTTATATTCTTAGATTCTTAGAACCTGCCTTCGGCACCTCTCTGCTTAGGTGGTGGCTTTCCTACTCCCCCTTAGCCCTTGGATGGGCGGGCTTTAGGCTTCAAAAGAAACTCTCTCTCCTCAACTCTTATAGCTTGGTACCGCCAATTACCTGAAAATTTCATTGATCTAAAAGGTACCCTTCTTAGTTCTGTCCAAGACTGAGACCTTATCGAGGATACTTGTGCTCTGTCCACTGAAGAATCCATCCTATGTCAACAGTCTAAATGTGACCTCCAAATGGTCCTCAGAAAAGAGGAAATTTTTTGGGCCCAACGGTCAAGGGTCAGATGGCTCAATCAAGGAAATCTCAATACCACCTTCTTTCTCAGAATTGCAATTGTAGGCAGAGGGATAATTCATTATCCCATATCCTACACCAAGACTCTTTCATTGATAACCCTCCCATTATTATGAGCACCATTATCGACTACTTTGAGAACCTCTTTAGACCTCCTCACAGACCTTGTCTCCCTATGGATGATCTCTCTTTCTTGAACATCTCAGGGGATGAGGTTCTTTGGCTTGGAACTAGAGATGTTAAGGGCAATCAGAGACCTTGGCCAAGATTGAGCCCCTGGCCCGAACGGCTTCCCAGTAGCACTCTTCAGTTGTCACTGGGACACACTCAGACTTGATGTCCTCGCTTTCTTCGCGGAATTCTACGCGTGAGGCATCATAAACAAGAGCATGAACGCAACTTTTATTGCGCTTATCTCGAAAATTGAAGGGGCGGAAGAACCAGACTTTCGGCCTATCAGCGTCATTAATAGATTGAACAAAATCTTGGCTAAGGTCTTATCCTCAAGGCTCAAAACTGTCCTTAGTTCTGTCATTTCTCCTAATTAGAGCACTTTTGTTAAAGACCGTCAAATCTTGGATGGAGCCCTTGTGGCACACAAGTGCATACACTTCAAATTTGGGTCCAAAATCCCTGGTCTCATTGTCAAATTGGACTGAGAGAAGGCATACAACCATGTGGAGTGGGAGCTGCTTGACGAGACAGAGAGGAGAATGGGGTTTGGGTCTAGATGGAGAAACTGGATAAGAGTTTGCATCAGAGGCGCCTTCTTCTCCATAATCATTAACGACACCCCTCAAGGAGTTTTTAAATCCCATAAAGGTGACCCCCTATCACCGTTCTTGTTCACTATTGTTGTAGAGGTTTTTAGCAGGTCAACGGAAAGGCTCTATGAGGCTGGTTTAGTTGCAGGCTTTAAATTTGGACCCTCAGGTCCCACAGTCTCGCATCTTCAATATGCGGACGATATCCTGCTATTCTTTGATGTCTCTCGAGCACAGGTGGACAACCTCCTCCTATTTCTTCGGGTCTTTCACTTTGCCACAGCTTGGTGCTCCCTCATCCCACCCAGAAATCAGGTTTTCAATTGGCTGGCCTGTTGGGGGAAGAGTCTTAACAGTCGACCAGCTTCGTACGAGAGATTTGCCTTACCCAATAGGTGCGTGATGTGCCTCCAGCCTGAGGAAACCAAAGCACATCTCTTTATCCACTGCTCCCTAGCTGCTTCCATTTGGTGGGACTTTCTTGCTTTATTTCAGTGGGTTTGGGTCACACCCAAAAATGTGCCTCAACTCTTCAACTTTTCTTCTTGTCTCCCGTGGCCCTATTCTGGGCCCTTGCTTTGGAAAGCAACCCTTGCCGCCACCATTTGGACTATTTGGAAGGAAAGAACAATAGGATCTTCAAGGATCTCTTTGCCTCCTCCCCCAGTATTAAAGCCACCATCTGCGCATTTGTCACTTTCTGGGCCACTAACCACAGTCACTTCAAATTCCTCCCTACTTCCGACTTCCACTCCAATTGGACAAATGTCCTTAGCCACTGGCCTAAGAAGGTGCCTCGCTCAGCACCCTAGAGGCCCCCGAATAGGGGGGTCATCAAGCTCAACTTCTACAGGTCGTCGCTTGGGAACCTTGGTCCTGCAGGAATGGGCGGAATTTTCAGGAATGCCCAGGGTATTTCCTTGTGCTCCTTTTCCTCGTCTATCAGGTTTACCGACTCCACCGAGGCGGAAAGCTGGGAGCTACCCTAAGGTCTTAGGGGTTACAACCACTCCTGGGGTCCCCTCCTCTTAGTCGAAGGGGATTCCCAGAATGTTATCTCTTGGGCGTCTTGCACTTCCCAACCACCATGGAGACTTTGGTGCCTGTTTGGCGAAATTCAGGATCTTTGTAGGCATATTCAAGTCTCATGGAGGCATATTTGGAGGGAGGCGAACCACGTCACAGATTATCTCGCCAAACTCGGGGCTTCTGTAGTTGTTGGGCCTAGCTCTTAGCGCTCTGTTTTAATTTTGGGGATTGTTTGTAAGAAGGCTTTCTTTCCTTTTTTCATGTTTCTTTTCTTTGATGGTTTCTGCGTGTGTTGTTTTCTTTTTGGGCTGCTTTTGTCACTTTTCTCAGTGACCTTTTTGCACCTCCCTTCGGGGCTCCTTTTGTTTCACTCTACTTCATCTATACAATGTTAACAATATAAAAAAAAAAAAGATTTCTCATCAAGAAAAAAACCCAAAAATTCTTAAAAATCTTTTTTAAATATAATTAATGAAATTAAATTGGCTTGGCCTTCTAAGAAAATCATCTAGGGAAATTGGAAGCCTTGGGTTTGGATCCACTGATCTAAGGCACCCCACACAACTTATCCTAAGACCCTCTACGACTTTATCAAATCGACTCAACGGGACTCATGATCAACAGTCTCTAGCAGAGGCCCGTAAAAGCCGACCAATAGGTAGTGGAGTTATAGAATTAGTGGACTACAAGTGCACCACAAGGACAAGCACACTAAGCAACACACAAGGATGCGGGGTTCCCTCTCTTTGCACATGTGCAATCCCTTCATTGGCACCCTCTAGGAAGGCAGCTTTGCATCTAATGCACCTGTCATATGCACATGCTGTGGACCAGGCTATATCCATAGGATTCCTCTTCTACATGGGAACATGCGATTCCGGTACTGACCATGGGGCACACACTGACCTCAACTGAGGGTTTACCCTTAAACCCTTATAGGATTGGATTGTATTCTGGATCTAGGGAGCCATTCGTCTTTGATTGAGCAACCCTCGAAATCCAATGGTGTTACATGTATAAATAGAGATGCATGTCTATTGTAAATGCATGTATTGATGCTTTTGGTATAACTCATACATTATATAATTAAGTATAAACCATTCATATATGTATATGGGATTGAAAAGGAGATGTAAGTCATGCACTTGTATATGAGGACTTACACACTATCCAAACTGGCCCTTGGTTGCCATTGGCTGCCAGATAAAGGTAGGGAATTCATGAATCTTATTGGAAGTCCGGATTTATTGTTGATCCCTTGAAATAGTACTATAATCTGTGCTTGGGATTTCAGACCAAGCATTTAGGGTTTATTTTGAACACAAGTAGCCTTGCTCTGATGGCATGTAAATTATTAGAGTTGCAAGTGATACTGCCAAACCACCAATTGTTCATTCCACCTGAGGTTGAAACTGCATATGGATTATTTAAATTCATGTTAAAACAGGACGACCAAATATGTGCTTCCAGTTAATCATGTTATAAAAGACCATTAGTAAGAAGATAATGGAGCCGGCATTTTGATTACACACAACCAACTAAGTAATAGAAATTCTTGACATTACATATGCATAGGCAAAAGCTGCATTAAGAACTGTTCTTTTACAAACTTCCATTTTTGTTCTCCAAACTATCACTGTTGTGCAGACACTAACATCACTAGACAGCATTTCTCTACTTGTGGTGTTCCACATCATTCAAGTCAGACAACTGGATCCTAAGTCTGTTCATTGTGCCTTTCTGGGATATAGGAAAACCCATAAGGAACATTGTTGATATGATTGTGTATCATGATGTTCATGTTTGCCCTATTGTTTTATTCAAAGGAATGATGTTCATGTTTCTCTGTTGTTGTGTTTTTGAGAATGTTAACTGTTATATATATAATAAAGAAGAGTACAGGGAGAAGAGAGGGAGAGGGGCTATCCACAGGCAGATAGCAGAGTTACAGAGGGGAGAGAGAGAAGTGCTATCCACAAGGGATAGCTAGAGAAAGCTAGTGAGAGCTAAAAACAGTACAGGTACAATAGGCAGCGTAAGAGAGAAGCCTCTAGAATGGCTGTTACAGAACTAGAACCCCACTTGGTGAGGTGTCATATATCTTCACTGCGGCCGCTGCTTTCGCCATGCCGTCTGTGACATGGTTTCCCTCCCTCCATGTGTGTCTCCATTCGACAGTCAGTCGCCTGCATAGGTGTAATATTTCATCAAAGATATGGTTTAAGACCCAAGGGATAGAGGAGGGATGTTTGGCCCAGGCAATGACATTCTTTGAGTCGCCTTCTATGATAAAAGGCGAGTTTGAGAAGGGTTAGATCAATCTAATGCCCTCTAACAGTGCAGTAGCTTCTGCCTCCATTGTGTCCAAATGGCCTACAAACTTGGTGGTTGAAGTTACCGTGGAGCCGGTGTGGTTTCTAAGAACAGCTCTTATTCCTGATGGGCCAGGGTTGCCTAAAGAGCATCCATCGAAGTTGAGCTTAAGATGACCAGCGGTTGGGGTTTAGTATGAAGCTCTAGAAATTTTCCTCGTGGAATAGTGCAGAAGAGTTTTCCAATTTTGGTAGAAGGCTGTAGTTGAGGCACCTTGGAAGTTTGTGATTTATGGCCCAAAAGGCTACCCAAGCCTTGATTTTAGAGAGCATGAGAGACGGAGTTTCTAGTTCCCCACGAAAGATTATGTTGTTTTGTTCTGTCCAAAGAGCCCAAACAGTTGCCGCGACCATTGTTTTCCATAGAAAGATCCCAGCCTTGGGCCAGGGATATGATTCGAAGACTCTTAGTAGCGAGGGTACCTCTTTGGGTATAACCCACTGCATGCTGAAGAGAGAAAGGATCTTCCCCCAAACTTTGAATGCAAACAGGCATGAGAGGAACAAGTGGGAGTTTGTCTCCTCCGTGTTGAGGCACAAGGAACATCTGTTTGGGAGGGAGAACCATCTATGCTGCAGAGGATCAACAGTAAGCACTTTCTCTATTGTCTCCTTGTTGAGGCACAAGGAACATCTGTTTGGGAGGGAGAACCATCTATGCTGCAGAGGATTAACAGTAAGCACTTTCTCTATTGTCTCCTTGCATGTTTCTCTATTGTTTTGTGTCAAAGGATTCATACTCTATTTTGTTGACACTCGAGGACGTCCTGCATGTAAGCGGTAAACCCTGCCAATAATTTCGTGTTGCCAATTGATGTGCATTAATTGAGAATTGCCGCAGCACAGTATGACACTGAGTTGCAGGTTCACATACTTAGCTTTGACCTGACTTGGTCTAGGTTCTCTTGTTCCCCAGATCTGAAGAGCCTTTCTTATTTATGCTAAAAAAAGACTGCGGAGGCTGTTTCTTTTGGCCCCTTGTACCTAGGCATAGAGACTTCAGCTTTTATCTTAACAATGCAATTTAAAATATCATTTCTTCTCAATTTGTGTATTGTTCCACATTTGGGCCGATTCATCAGCTGACCACATGCTTATGCTGCTGTGTGTGAAGGTTGCAATCTTATGAGCATGTATGCTTGTTGACAGTGTGGTTATGCATGCACCATACATTCATTGTAGAGACATGTGATGCATGAAACTCAAAAATGGGTTGCTTTCTCCAACTCCATTACTTTGAAAGCGCATGGAACGTAGCATATGGTTTTCATGATACATGTCCAATGTGATAAGACATATTATTCATATTCATGTCTATTCACTATAGATGCACACACACATTGATATGCATATTTACGTATGACCATGGATTTGATGACCTAGGTGAAGGTCTCAATCGGTATCAGTAACAATGATAACTCCGCAATAGTCCTCACCACCGGCAAAGGCCGCTGCATACTTGATCTCCGTGGCGTGGTATTACCTGAGTCTAGCAAGCCCACACTTTTCCAACGACTTACCTACCGCACCATAGGCACAAGAACCACAGTCATTTACTTGTCGGTTCTATCTTCTATGTTATTGTTTATTGGTGGAACCTGGTTCTGCTGTAATAAGCTTAGACCTGGTGGTGTCAAGTACCAAGAGGTGGAGACTGATTTGCCGATCTCAGGGCCAGGAAAACCGGATTTGGAGGTGGGATGGGATGAAGGATGGGGCGATGGATGGGAGGATGAAGAGGCCCCGAGGACACCTTCCAGGCCATTGCAAAGCTTGTCAGCCAGCGGGCTTATAACACGAAGAGCGGGGAAAGACGAGAGGCCTGATTTTCGGGTTGGGAGGGGGCCAAAATTTTGAGAGAGAGCATAAGAAAAGGTGACTATTATTTTGTTCATTTTTTATTATTCATAATTGAGAGGAGGGGGGGGGGGGAGCATAAGAAAAGGTGACTAGTAATTTTGTTTCATTTTGTATTGTTATTATTTTTTTTTCATTTTGTATTGTTAATTTTTTATAACAAAAGGGTGCTTATTATTATTTTTCATTTGTTATTATTCTTAATTTTTGGGCTGTGTAGCTGGGGAAGAAAGGAAAATCGTTGCTTTATTGTTTTATTATTGGGAAATTATAAAAAATATATTTTAATTTTCAGCTTATTAGAAAAAAAAACCTATACTTTCGTAAACCTCATCCATACCTTTTTTTTTTTTTTTCACTTTTTGTGTTATTGTGAGCAAAATAGTTTTAATGGTAGTCATAGAACCGTGAAGGCATTACGGTACTTAAAATGTTGTGATAACCAAGAGATATAATTGTATTTAAAATGACGTGATTACTACAAGGAGTATCACGGTACATAAAATATAGTGGTGGTCTTCAGTAATAAAACGACATCAGAAACCCTATTTCTTCCTCGCTTTCTCGTTTCTTCCTCTCAGGGCTCTCTAGGCCGTCTAACTCGTCTTACTCTCTGGCGCTCTCTCTCTCTCTCTCTCTCTCTAACTGGGGCTTCTTCTCTTTCATAGGTCTCATCTCATCAGACTAAATGAATAAGAGATTAGAGAGAGAGGAGGCTAAGGAAGAAAGAGAGGAGTTAAGAAAGAGAGAGATGGAGTTATAGAGAGTGATGAATGGAAAGATAAGATTTTGGGAGAAAGAAAAGCATGGGAAGGAAGGAGAAGAAAGTGGGAGTATAAGTTTAGAAATAATCACGGTTGTTTTATTACTGCTATTATTATAAGATATCATTACGGCATTTTAAGTATTATAATACTTTTCATGATCATCACAACATTTTAAGTATTATGATGCTTCAAAATATTAAGATCATCATAATAATTACTATACCGTGATGCCTTCACGGTCATACGACTATTGTGAAGGTTATTTTGATAAAAAAAAGAAGTGAAGAAGGTATGGACGAGGTTTAAGAAAGTATAGGCTTTTATTCCAATAAGCCATATATTAATGTGTATTTTTTATAATTTCCTTTTATTATCCTTTGCAGCCATGAGCTTTTGGGTGGTCACTTTTTGGAGATTATTAATGAATCTTAAAAAAAAGGAAACTTACTAATAAATCCCCTTAAATGATGGAAATTTAGGAAATGGGCGCGGTTTGTATAGAGTCGAGGCTCTAAACAATCAAAGTAAAGCACACTTTCAAATAGTGTCGAGAAATGTAGTTTCAATACTAGAAATCTTTATGATAGTCTTAAAATATATTTTCATCTTTAATTATAAAATTTAATGTTTCAAAAATTATGTAGATCAAGTAGATCTATGAAATTTTGAAAAACTTGAAAATTGACGGTTCAAAAATACGTTACAAGTTGCACTATTTCCAACATTTGAAATCCATTCTTTTCTTATGTTCATGCATCTTGATGCTGATATGATCAATTTGAGAATATTTGGGCATCAAAACAACATCTAGTGAAATTTTTGAGGTGGGCACTAATTTGATTGTTTAGAACCTGAGCTTTATATAAACTTGTTCCTTAAGAAAAAGGATGGCTTATTTTGCATCTTATGCTAGGCTTCCCCTTTTCCTCATTTTTTATTATCGAATTACCCCGAGTTAGGAGACGTGGTGTTCAAATCCTTTTTTTCTTTTTTTGTTTAATTATTTCCTTGGACCTCTGAAGTATGGAATTCTAGACATTGAATTTTCTGCACCTTACAACTTGACCACATGCCATTCCTATTCTTTGTTTTTTTGTAAGTGAGAGATGATCCCATGAAGGGTCCGGACATTCAAAGTGCAACCTTTTTATTTTTCTTAAAAGTGGACTAAAAGCTGGATATCCAAACTAGGTACTTCAAAAAAAAAAGAAGCAAGTTGCATGTTGGAACACTATCGGAATCCACCCCTCCAAAAACAATAAAAGCAAGTGGGGCCACTCTTGCTCTCTCACATACTCTCTTCCCCCCGCCCCACCCCGACCCCCACCCCCATCCCCATCCTCACCCCCATCCCCATCCCCACCCCCACCCAAAGAAAAAGTCCAAAGAAAAAGCCCTAACCTCTCTCTCCTAGCAAGCCATAACGAGAGACTCTCTTCCCCTTGGTCCTAACCTCTCTCCTTGAGCCCCAAAGAAAGCCCCTTAATAAATCATAGCTTGAATTGAAAACTGTAGCTTTTTTGAAGGTGTTAGTAGGTGGTGTCAGAATTGGAAATCACAATGTAGTGACTAGATATGGGGGTACTGTCACCACGACGCAGCCCCTTTTCTAAAGTGCAAATTGGGATTTATGGCTTACTAAAATATTTTTTCAGCATTTAGCTCTAGTTCCACAAATTATTGCAATTGATATTACAACGTTGTTGATTGTGAAATTTACTTGTATGTTTTTTCTTTCTTTGAATTTTTACAAATTTATGAATTTTCATCAAATTTATTTCAAATAATCAAAGACCATGAGTCCTTGTAGAAAGAGTTGTAAGCATGTCTAAGATGCGCGGTTGTCAGATAGGGTCGTTAATTGCTACAATGGATGATTGGTTTCTCAAAGATTTTTACAACAATACGTTGTGGATTTTGATGAAACTTTCGGCCCAGTTGTAAAGATTACAATTATGAGTATTAATTGCCAATCAAAGCATAGAACCTCTGGCAAATAGATGTGAAGAATGTATTTTGACACAATGAGCTAGATTAAGAAATTTACATGGAGTAGCCACGCGAGTTTGAATACAGCGAAAGGTTGTAGCATTTGTGGTAGCTATAACATGCTTTCATACTTGCCTGGTACGATAAGATCATTAAATTCTCGGTGTTTAACGGGTACGTTGTGGCATCCATACATTCAAGTTTATTTGTGAAGGAACAAGAAAGCTGGCCATTGTGCTTGTATATTTGGATGACTTGATCGTCATTGGTGATGATGTAACTGGGGTCAATCACAGTCATGAGGACCTTTTGGTGAGATTCAAGATGAGGAAGCTAGAGGAGCTTAAGTACTTTTTCGATATGGAGGTAGACCCATGCAAAAAGGCGCTGTTCTTGTAAGAAAATAAGCATGTAATGGAGTTGTTACGCAAGTCTGGGATGGATAACTCCAAAGCTATCTCAACAGCCACATAAGTTAATGGAAAGTTGAGAAGTGATTTCAAGAAGGAATTTACGGATGTATGAATGTATAGGCAACTACTTCATTTGTTTGACTCCTTCATGACCAGATATTATTTATGCAGTATTTGACTCCTTCATGACCAGATATTACTTCCGCAGTGTGAGTTGTGAGCAGGTTTATACATAGACAATGAAATCCTCATCTGGAAGCGGTTGTTGCAATATGTAATATGGTTTCCATGTGATGGCTTCCACATGTGAAGTAGTCGGGTCATGTGATGTGGATTATGCAGGCAACATGTTGACTCACAGATTGACTACAAGGTTGTTGTTCAGTTGGGGTTGGGAGCGATCTCTTGGTGTAGCAGGAAGCAACCCATGATGTCCTCATCTACAACAAAAGCTGGGTGCTAATTGGCATTTATGCAAGCTCAGGAGTGCATGTGACTAATGTAACTGATGGATGACATGAAGCAAGAATCTTGGGAAAAAATTAGTGTGTCGTAAAATCTGATATTTCATACAAGGACAAAATACATTGAAGTACACAGCCACTTCATTTGGGAAAAAATGTTGAATGGATTACACTGACCTTGTGCGCATAGCAACAAAAATAATAAACTACATGCATGTTCAAAAAAGGTTTACAGCATACATAGTTTACTGAGTTCAAAGGACTCAGCATCTGCAGCAGAGAGTTCGTTCTGAGGGGGTGTTGAGAATCATTGCCATGGGGTAGGGCTTGTAGGAGCAGCAAAAGCCGTGCAAGATTTAATACCTTGGTCTATCAAGGACCATCTTGTACTTATCATAACCCTTAGGGCCTTTGTCATAAGTAAAAAAATAGTAAATAAATAACTCTTTCCTTATTTCTTGTTGGGTCATAAATTCAGATGGAGGAAAACAGGGAAGACAGTATGGAGTTGGTGTATTTCCTGATTTTGTTGATTCATGAGATAAATGAAATAGGTAGTTCACAGGAGCATTAGGAACTTTCCTATTTTATTTTTGTTTTTTCTTATATATTTTTCTTATATATTTTCTCATCTTCGTCTCTTTCACATATATATATATATTCTAATACATGTTCGCATATGTCCATGGTTCTTGACATATGCGGACATAGTTCTGCTTGTTACTTTACAAATATAGACACTTTGTTTACTTCATTATTTTTTAATGGCATTTGAAACTACTTAAATTCATTTATAATCTCACATTGCTATCTTTGTAGGTGATTTATAAATATACAATGTTTGATAGGCCAATTTTGAGGTTGACAATTTTTAACATGTTTCCAAGTAAGTAAAAGTACGATGCCTGTGTATATGTAACATAGCATGTATGAACAACTTCCAAGAAGGGTCTCCATACAGTGCAAATGCTCAAGTCTTTAATAATTGGGATTGTATACTACCATTAACTTTTGGTATAAGGAGGTGATAATTTTTTTTAGTCATTTGATATAAAATCCAATAGATTAACGTGTCACAATATTCAAGAAATTTTATTTTAAACTTTATACAATCAATGATGCATCCTCAGCTACTTGATTTCATATCTAACGATCAATAATAGTTGTAATCTCCTTACACGGAAAATAAATAGTCTTAACATGTATATTTCCTTAATCTTCTAGCTCCAACTTAACTTTATGATGAATTATGGAGTGGAGGAAATACCCACTCATAGCGTAGTGCTAGAAAAATATTTGAAACTTGGATGCTCAAAGCTAAGTGGGATTGTATACAATGAGATTATTTATCTATTTTACATGGATGTCACAATTACTTAATAACCATCCGATGTGAAATTTGATAGCTCGTGGGTGTTTCAAAGTTTGAAAAAAAAAAAATTTAAACTTAGTCAATAAAATTAATGCAACTACCTAATTTCACATGGAATGGTCAAGATTAGTTGTGACCCCCTTAAAGTAAAAGTAAAAGGTCTTATTGTATACTTTTCCAAATTGGAATGAAAAAGTTTATATTACTCTGATGTTCTAAACAACCAAATTAAAGTGCACCTCAAAAATTTCACTATAAAAGATTATTTCGATGCTCAAAAGTTTTCAAATTGATCATTTCGACCTCAAGATTCATAGACATGAGAAAAAAATAAATTTCAAGTTTTGGAAATAGTGCATCTTATAATGCATTTTTGAACTCTAACAATTTCCAAGATTTTCAAAGTGTTAATAGATCCCATCTACACTATTTTTGAAGCTTAAATTCTTAAATTCTATAGTGATGGATGAAAATAAATTTCCAAGCCATCACAAAAATTTCCAATATAGATTTTCAAAGTGTTAATAGATCCAATCTACACTATTTTTAAAGCTTAAATTTTATAGTTATGAATGAAAATAAATTTTCAAACCACCACAAAAATTTCTAATATCGAAACTACATCTTTCAATGCTATATGAAGGTGGCTTTATTTTGATTATTTAGAGCCTTGCGTTCCCTTCCCCAAATTGGCAGTCCACGTGCTCCCACAGTTGACAAAAAGGCCATTAAGATATTTTTATGGTTCAGGGGCTTTTCGTTATTACGTGATATAAAGAGGGTAGTTTTTAATTTTCTTGGGAAGGTCACAAGATTTCTACCGTGAATCGCTAAAATTCGCGAAAATGTCCAAAAACACTCTGAGCTGAGCTGAGCCGAGCCGAGCTCTCAGCTCAGCTCCAAGTTGAGCGGAGCCCCCAAAGCCACCCACGGGATTCCCTTGCTACAAGAGCAGTATAAATATAGCAAATCAGTGGCTTAATTTGGTTGGTGAGGCCCTTTCTTCCTTTCTTTTTTATTTTGTTTTTGTTGATGTGTTTGTGTTTTTTATTTGTCTCTTTTTATGGAAGCTTTGAAGGTTCATCAAAAAGGTCCCTAAGGTATCATCGCACTTCTGTAAAGTATTTCTTTAAATTCTTCTAAGAAATGGAGAAACTTTTTGCATGCATCCTTTGAAGTTAGATCCATGGATTTTTTCTGCAAATCTTGTGTATTTTTACTGTGTTTTCTATTAGTAGATGTTTTATTTGACACAGAGTTCATAGTCAATGTTTTGGTTGAAATGATTGGAAATGGAAAATGCAAGGGAAGCTTTGAGAGGGATACCTCACTTTTCTTGTGTTTACTGGTTTTTTTGAGCGTGTTCTAATGGATTGAAGTTTCCTTTTGCTATAAATAATGCTGCTAATTGGTATTTACTGTTTGGCTGTTAAAGATGACCTGAAGCTGGTTTTTAATTTGTCGACACCAAGTTTGAGGAGCATTTGCATGCGGTTGCGGATATTTTCTATTGGTAAATCGGTAAATGCTTACCTATCCTTGCTTTAAATTGCTGTTATGAAATGCTTAAACAGTGAAAAGGAGCGACTTTTAGTTTATGCTTTAAAGATATATTAAATTTACGGTTCAATGCTAACCAGTACTTGACTCTAATTGCTTTTATGGAATGCTTTTCTAGTGTAAATGGTGTATGGGATTATTCGAAGCTTTTTACGACGGTTTCATCTATCGTTCAGTCGTATGGGTTTTTAATATGGAAAATGAATGTAGCTTATTATTGATGAACTAACAAAATTCGTGTTTCTTACTTTATTCTATTATTGCTTTCATGACTTTTTGCAACTAATGCGCACACCATCTTTTTTTTTTATTTTTGCCGGTTCAGACAATTGTTGGCAATCAAAAAAAAAAAAATCTTTGGTATTGGATGGACATTAATGTAGCTGGAAAGGCTTGTTTTATGACGGATGATAAAATAATGCAAGGGTGAGGGGATGTTTCTCTTACCTTCTATGGCAAGCACTATGGTGGCCGGCAGCTGTTGTGCTCCTGTCTTGCCAGAGATACTTTATATTTCTTATTATAAGTGGTTTCATTAATGAATTTTACCATACTAGCGGTCATTCATACCTTTGAGGACTGATTCTCCTTCAATATGGCGATAACTTGCGTAAGGGAATCAAATTTCTATTGAAATATTCTGCTTGTGCGCTTCCTTCCAGATGCTTATGTTGCTGTAAATCTTGCTTCTGAAAATCATTCCAGAAATTGGCAAAAGAATATAAAAGGAAGTTTTCATCATTTATGGTAGAAGTTGCGAATTAGAAAGGATTTGAAGTTGTGATTAACGTGAAGATGAGTATGAGATGCGATATAAAGTGCACCACATAAGTGCTTGGGGGTCTATAGAAAGGCCTATGTTTATATGTGGTATTGAGCATAATAATCGCAAAAGAGGCAATTTAGCATTGGACACTATTAAAAACAAATGGCTTAATTAACAAGTAGAGATGACAGGTTGAACACGAAAAAAAGAAAAGGAAAAAAATAATCTGAAATGGAAATGAAGATTAGTTAGAAATCCTATGTGTCCTAGACAAAGAAGCCACATTATGCCTTGTGCAAGTCATATTTTACCATATGATTGTTTCTTAAATTCTTTGCCCAAAGAAGTGTTTATAGAGTTGATGGTAAGATTTCCTTTTGATGCTATAATATTCAGGCTTCTATGTTTTGTAGTGTTCCTCATGGTTTTGGTTTTTATGCTTACTACACACTAATGTACTGATGAATCTTGAACCCATGACCACAATGATGGAACAAGATTCATGTAGCTGACTCTAAATAGTTGGGACAAGGTTTAGATGATGATGATAGTGACACGCTAAATGTAGTCGTTACAGTCAATTTGGTCCAGGTTCATGTACCTTATGTATTTCTTTCAATGTCTTCAGAATATGGTTGAGAGATTCAACAATAATGAAATACATTTGGTTTTAGGTGGTTGATATTAAAATTATGTGCACCCTCCCAAGTAGATTTCGTAATGGATTGGTAAGTTGGAGCAAGGAATACATTGTCACCTCATTATGTGTGTGAATTACTTTCGCAGTGGCACATGTACACTTGGTGCTATGTGCACTAATTTTCCAAGAAATGCTTATGCAGTACTTTTTTTTATCATGTTTTGGAGAAAATGTGTTGGGATATGGTGCTAATGTGCAAAAAAAAAGTTTATGTGCAACTGTACAATACACAAGTTACGTGTGTTTTTGTATGACTTGGCTTGGTGCTAATGTACATGTGCTGCCCTAGATGCTACTTGTTGGTGACAATTGATTGTCTTTGTTGACATGGATCCATCTACAATGTTGTATTAAAAGTTTTGATCCAACATAATGGTTTCTGCGCATTATGAAAAATGCGTAATAAAATAACACCAAGCCAATAAGTTAGAAAGTATAGCCTCTGATGCATGTGCATGGAAGATTCCCAAAATGATTATTTTCAGTAAACAACTTTATTGCTGCAGCCTTGGAGCTTGTGGTTGCACCTGTCATCAAATTGGTGAGGGGTCTGGCCCAATCAAAACCAAGTCAACCACCACCGTCGGTGCCAGTCAACAGTTGGACCAGATTTTAAGAATAAATAAGAATAATGGTTTAAAAATATGAAATATATTAGAAAGAGATCTCTCAACTTCGTTTAGCCGGTCGAACTGGTCAAAATCGGATGGTCCGACCTGCTAAAACCAGTCAAACACTAATCTTGATTAGTTTTCGACCAAACCAAGTTTTTACTTTAGATAGGACCAAAAATGCAATCGATAGGCAATCAGACAGAGTGGTCCAGTCCGGTCTTTATAACTATGGTCTTAATGGTCTTCATAAAGGTAGTGGTGCCTTCTAATAGAAGAATCTCCCCATTTTGAGCTCATCGATTTGATAACTTCTCACTTAAATTGTGGGGTTTTTATGATGTTGGAAATTTCATTTAAATGTTAGAAGACACTTGGGCTCTGCTTGGGAGTTGCCCATGCACTATGGTGAGTCCAATTGGAATGTGAGAGTTACATCCAACAACTCCCCCAAAAAGCATTATTTAGAAAAAAAAGATTTTGATTCTAGTTAGAAATTATGCAATTAAGGACCCTGTAATGGAAACTAGAGAAAAAACTAAATATATGTAGTCTTAAAAAATATTGTTGGTCCTATTGGAGATGATTTTTGAGCCTCTTCATTCATTTAATATTGCTTGTTGGAGATGGTTTCTGAGCACTACCTAAAGGTTATATTTTATTGCCACACAAGGATGATTAGGATTTTGGTTCATCTTGCAATTCATTCATAGCAAGACTTTAGTGTTGTTAGCTTCTCATATTGGAGATTCATGCTTTAAAATGCACCTTGGTGTGCCCTAGGCAGGCGTGCTCCTAAGTGGCACCTAAATACAACTTGGTCAAGGAAATAAAAATGCCCTTGACGAGGTTTAAAAGTATTTTTTACCCTTAAAGAGGGGGGAAAAGGGTTTTGAGGGGCATTCTAACCCCCAAAAACCATATACGCCTAGTGTTGTACCTTATAAAAATAAATAAAAAAGAAGAAGACACGTGCCCCCTTAAAATACTAAAAAGATTATTAAGGGCTATTCAAATGGTTAAGGCCCATCTCTCTATTGCTTACGGGCCCATGTGCTCTCTCTTAACATATAAGAAAAAAGAAGAGCCTCCAAGTGTTCGATGTGGGGCATGACTCTCTCGTGCACACACAAACATATGCATGGACCCATACTCTCTCTCTACATATAATAGGAAATAAAAGGAGAAGATGACCTCCAAGTGTTCAATGTGAGGCTTCCCTCTCACAAATTCATGTTTTCTCTTTACATATAAGAAGAAGAAAAGATGAACATATTCTTCAAGTGTTGGGTGTGAGACCTCTCTCTCACACACCTTGGCCCATATGCTCTCTCTCACACTCTATATGTCATCATCATCATCATTCATCATCTAAGCCTTATCCCAACTATTTGGGGTCGGCTACACAAATCATGTTCCATCATATAGGTTCAGAATTCATGAAAAGATGTGGCAAATTTTTACGTTGGCTCCCCTAACTAACACAACCCTCCTTTATCTGGGCTTGGGACAGACAGGCATGACCGGATTGTGACAGGCCATGGCAGAGTTTCTCACACTCAATATATTCGATAAGAAAAAGATGAGGAAGAAAGAAGATGAACATTAAGTATTTGCTGCGAGGCCCTACACACACAACACCATTTTTTCTACTGTTAACACCTTATAAAGTCCTATACGCTACATTTAGAAAGGGGGTGTGAACTATTAAAATTACCATAATTGCCCCCACTAATTATTCAATCTTCATAAAATGAGTATGGGCATTTTTATCATTAAGAAGGGTATTGTTGATATTTTTTGCTAAAAGGCAATAATTATAGAGTGAAGTTCTAGGTACTTTAATATAAATGCCCTTGTCTTTTAAGGAATATTTCAAAAATGTCATCCTCGAGATGAAAAACATACCTTTTGTATTTAGTACAATTATCAATACTACAGTTTTTAATGACATAGTACCCATACTCACGTATAATAATGAATAACGAAATAAGCAACTAAAGTAATTTTGGTAGTTCACACCCCTTTTTATATTTAACCTAGAAAATTTTATGGGGAGTTGACATTAGTAAAACCCTATATGTATATTTGTGTGTTGGGTTTTGCAGCCTTTAAAGGCCTAAAGAGCTTGTCAATATGGTATTTTATAGTGGAATATGCAGTTCAGTGGGACAAGTAGTAAGATTAGAAGGGACAGAATCCAAAATGAATCCATTCGGGAAAGTTTAGGTGTGGCACTAATAGGTGATAAGATAAGAGCGAGAGTAGACTTAGGTGGGCTGGCCTTGTGTGGCGTCAACCCAGTACAACACCTGTTAGGAGGTGCGAGTTAGTTTAAATGGAAGGTTTGAAAAAGGCAAGGAGTAGGCCAAAAGGGACATGGTTGGAAGTAGTCCAAAAAGATATAGGGACTTATGGCCTTTCTGAGGTTATGGCCTTAAATAGAGCAAAATGGTAGACCAAGATTCGTGTAGTTGATCCCAATTAATTGGGAAAAGGCTATGATGATGAAGATGATGATGATGATGATGCACTTCAGTGGGAGTGTGTGTTAACTAACCAAGGGTTGGGCAGTTTATGGCTCTCTGGTCATGTCCAAAACCCTGACCCCTGAGCATGTGGCACTACCAACCAGGATTTACAGTAGGTATTCCTTGTTATCGTCGTAAAGATGCCGAGGGATCTTTATAGGCTAGGAGAGTTGTGTAGTCTCTTTGTGTGCGCTTGTAGACCTGTGAGAGAAAAGGCCAAAGCCTCAACAAACTTCCACACGGCATATACAGATGACAACCGCATTACTAGGAAGATGCCCTATAGAGGGACTTGTGTCCATGTGTATAGAAAGAGCCATGTTTGCACTATTGTGACAAGTGTTAGGCTTGCTCTTAAAGGGAGAAGTTGAAATCTACATTCTTGGATCATGGTCCTATTGTTTATTGTCAAATTTTGACAAGCCAATCATCATCCCTAAAATGAGATTATAGGTCACGGGTCTTTGTTGGGTTGGATGAGAAAATAATAGTGGATTATGGTTCTCGGGATGAGTAGAGTACCCTTATTGTCGCTATTTTGAACCATTGGTACCAGTCTACTCCTAGTATATTTTGTTTTGGTATTAGAAATGTTTTTATGATTTTAACTTACTTTTTCATAATTTTAAAATACTATTTCTGTTGTAATGTTCATTAAAATGGTAATTCTGAAAGTTTCAGAACTTTAGATGACACGTGGGACTAAGGATCCTACCCCACATGTGTGTGCATTTTTTTTAATGTTGGGCTAACGTGAACACATTAGGGGGACATGCCCATTTTTTAAACACAATATGGCATGCCACATTTTTAGCAAAAAAGGGGAACGCCCCATAATTTTAATTTGTTCCAGTTTTAAATTAGTTAAAGATGGAAAATCTCTTAATTTTTGGAATGAGAATTGGTTTCTTATGTTAGTGGGAGTTTTAAAATATAGATTATCCTTGATTTCTTAAAAACATTATTGAATATCTAGATATTGATATGGGATTATATTTTAAATTTAAATAAGAGTTGGGTATTGGTCAAATTTTAAGGTGATAAAGTTCCTATTTTTCACTCAAATATGTGGGATGGATGGCTCTGATTAAATCTCTCTCACCCCACAAACTTCTTAATTATCTTAAAAATCAAGCTGAAAATTATATAAGGCATACTTAGATTAGAATCCTATTAAAATTTGGACATGGATCTTGTTTCTATTTAAACAAGATTTGAGCCCCCTCTCTTATGACAACAAGATTTGTCTCTCATGCCCTAAGCAATTCTCTCCCTCTCTATTGTTCACGTACTTAAAAAAAAGTAAAAGAGAGGAGATGCCCCTCTTTTTCTCTCAAGCCACTCTTTCTCTCTCCCATATTTTTTTTCTCTCACACAAGCCTCTTTCTCTCCTTATACTGCTTTACAGCAGTATTTAGTGGCCCATGTAAGTGAAATTTATGTATATTGAATAAAAGAAAAGGAAAAATTTTATACCTTGAATTCCACATAGCCACTTCTTTCAATATATATATGCATGTATATTATATATTTTATATATCAAACAGATGCCCCCCAAATGATACCTGGGCCCCTGCCTTGGCAGCCACGCAACCACCTAGTAGCCCCCAACCTTCTCCCTTCCCACCCACACAAATGGTACGTGGGCCCCTGCCTAGGTAGCCACGCTGCCACCTAGTATAAAATAATGCCCCCCCACCCAATTAGTACCTAGGCCCCCTCCTAGGCAGCCAAGCAACCGCCTAAATGAGAGTCAGATTACTTGACATGCCTCTTTGCTGTTTTTTGGTTCACTCATTTGAATATAAGACCATTGGATCAGTCACCATTAAGTGAGATTCATTTTACTTGCTCACTCTTAACGAAAAGCTTCTTTGTCATTCTACTATTTGCATAAATGTCTTTATTTACACAAATGACTGAATTTCCTTCTGTATAAATATATATAATTTGGTAGAGTGAGTCATTCTGTGATAATACAAGTAATTCAATATCTCACTCTTCAATAAATAGTCAAATTCTCTTTTTTTGTCTTACACAGGATGCATGATTGCATCTCTTGAAAGTTGCTCTTACGTATAACTTGTCTCACTAGTATGAATTCTAGAAATCCAGACCCTGATTGTAAGTGGGACATGATCTTGATTTCTTAAAATTCCTGTTCCTAGAACTCATGGGTCCTTCATCCAAGGGTTGAGTTTCTGGAGTGGCAGTGACATCCTGGTTGCAAGGTTCCTGTAACTAGGGCTTGCCAATCTCCCTTAAATCTTGTATGTTTTGCTAAAATGATGTAAGAATTCATTGCACAGTGTGTTTTAAGTCATTTGTTATTATTTTACAATTTTCCTCTTGATCTAGTCATCCTATTTAGATGTGAATTCATGATTAACAAGTTCTACTTTTGGGACTCATTATCAACACATTTTGTGGAAAGCACTTATTGTATTGATATTTTTTTATTCAAGCAATTATCTTCCCATACTATCTCTAATTTTTGCTATTTGCAATTGCAGGACATACACCTGTGGTTACCTATCAAAATGCAAAATTTATGCTATTCATAATTGTTTCTAGAGGACATCTCTCAGTAATTTGAATATCAGTCTGGAAGGCATCCATACTTTTTTGTCAAGGATCATGCATTCAAGATGCAGTTGAACTGAAATGAAGACCTTGCAGGTCCTGCCTGTTTGATATTTTACAACAGTTTGATGGATTTAGTGATGACTCGTGCTTCCTTATTTTGTTAGAGGCTTACCTTTGCCTGGAATTACTTCTGCACCTGTCTTTCCATTTCAGCATTGCACAATATATGTCACAACCGTTAGGCCTGATTCATTGCATTTAAGTGGTTCATGAATAAAATGGTAAGATACCTTCCAAATATTCAGCGCTATCCTCTGCCACTAGAATAAATCCAGTTTTACTCATAAAAATCTTTGCACGTTACAAAAAGTTGATCAAATCAAAAGATCAAAATCAATATTGCTCTACCAGGTCATGTATGTGTGTGTGTGTGCGTGCGCGTGTGTGTGTGTGTGTGTATGTGTGTGTGTATGTTTGTGTTTGTGTATGGATGGGTGCATGTGCGAATTAGCAATAAGTGCTGTCGTCAAATAATCATTTCATTTTCTATGTGGTGACTGAACTGTGAGCATTTTCTAATGAAAAAAATGTTAAGTTCTTGTTTACACTGGTGTACCTTTGTGCTTGAATTAATGACAACATGAGCTAAGAAAATAAAAGAAATTTTTGGACATCTTACTTCTATAAACTAGAAGGGAATCCTCAAAATTCTTATTGAGTACTGAGATATTAAATTAGCCTTATTTCTTCACCCTTCGCTTGCATTGATGAAATCAACCGTGTACGGTTTTGTATGACTTGCAGGATCAACCGCAGGGTACTACAGAAATACAATCCTCATCACAAGTATCACCCGACTCTCAAGCAGATCAACATAATGCTACTGCAACTGAGGGCCCTGTAGTTGACTCAGGCTCAGTATCTATTTCAAGCAGTGACAATAGGAAAGTTTCTCGGGAAGACATCGAACTTGTAAGAAATCTATGGTGGTGCCCTTGATATTTAATTTTGTTACTTATGGCATTGGAGGACTTCCAATGAGCCTTTTTTTCCGGAATGTTTTGTTCATTTGACTCTTGTTTCTAATACATCTTGGGCACAATGATATTGTAGGTCCAGAATCTAATAGAACGGTGTCTACAGTTATATATGAATAGGGCAGAGGTGGTAAAGACCCTCCTCACCAGAGCAAGAATAGAGCCTGGGTTCACAACTCTAGGTAGGTTGGGCCTCTTTCCACTAAAGCTTTCATTGCATGATGTTAGTTCCTGTTACACTATCCCTTTATTAATTTTCTTGACAGATACTAACTTCACATAACAAGTGATAACGTTTTCTCTTTTATTTGCTTCAATTAATTTTTGTCATTTGATGGTATATATTAGTCTTTATGCGCTTACACTGAAGGTTTTCTGTACAGAAGTAAACAAGAAAAAAGGCTACTCACATGTGGATAACTCCCTATACAACAAGGCTACCCACACGTCTAGAGCTTATACTCAAAAAGCTTAGGGGCCTAACGTATCAGCCAGGGTCTGAAAAACTTATTAGGAAAATAAAATATTCATAACATAACTATCGAACTCATATTTCTCCTCAGAAAAGATTATATTCTCCCTGGGGAGCAAACTGTACATGTGCTCCTCCTATGAGAACCCTAGCCAGGAGTATTATTAGCACCCCGAAGATTTGGGGATGTCAGCTACTCAAACTACCAGCGAACCTAAAAAGACAAGAAAGATTCAATATGCACTCTTTAGAGAGAGAGAGAGGGAGAAAGAAAGACAAGGAAAATTCGATTTGACACCCTGGAAGGGTGGGGGTGGGAAGAGAGAGAGAGAGAGAGAGAGAGGAAAATTCAATATGCACTCTAGAGAGAAAGAAGAAAATTCAATATGGAGGGGGGAGCACTCTGTTGAGAGAGAGAAGGTTCAATATGCATGGGAGGGAGGATGGACTCTAGCGAGAGGGAGAGGGGGAAGAGAGAGAGATTCAATATGCACGGGAGGGAGGGAGGACTTTTGAGAGAGAGAGAGAGGGAGAGAGATTCAATATGCATTCTGTTGAGAGAGATATTCATTATGCATGGGAGGGAGGGAGGGCTTTAGAGAGAGAGAGATTCAATATGCACTCTGGTGGGAGAGGAGGGAGGGAATGGGAGTTTGAGACACATGTTGAGAGAGGGAAATTCAATATGCACTCGAGAGAGAGAGAAAGAGAGAGAGAGAGAAGAGAGAGATAGAGATTCAATATGCACTATTGGGAGGGACGGAGCGGAAGGGGAGTTTGAAACACATGTTTGAGAGAGAGAGAAAGAGAGAGAGGGAGGGGGGGGGGCAGGAGAGAAATTCAATATCCACTAGAAGTAGGGAGGGGGGTGGGGAGGGGTGTTTGAAACACATGTTTGAGAGAGAGAGCTCATCGATTTGTTTGAGCTGGAGGTTGTCAACTATTCCAGTTGTCACAATCCATTGACCTCATGTTAAAAACTGACCATCACTCATGACAGCAGTGCACTTTTAATTTGTTGCATCTTGATGAAGGTTATGGTTTATATTTATTTTTATAAGTTGTGGTTACACTCTGTAAGCAGTACCTAGATCCCAAATCTTAGGTTTGTTTTGGCATCATACTCTGGATTATGTGAGAAACACCTTCATGCAATCTACAGACTTGTCGGAGTCATATTTTCTTGTGTGCATGAGTTACATATGTCACATCGTAGACCTCAATCCAAGACTCCAGGATAGAGATTAACAATGCCCTCCCCCTTTGGCTCGAAATAAGGTCCCACATTGCATATGAGGTAATCATGCCAATCTGATGACTTTAATACCCTCAACAATAAAGGACGGTGTACAAGTTCTAATAACCTATACCCATCAACCCATATGGCCTATTACTACATTCCAGAATCTGTACTAGTACTAGCTATTTACTAATGGGACAAACCAAAGATGCATAGAATGCAAGAAGAGAACATACCTGAAATGATATGGAGAATGAACGATATTTCAAGTCACAAGCCCATGGGGACTGCATAAAGAAAAAGAATGTAACAGGAAAAATTGCCTTGGTAGACCACAATATCCTTCTCCATGTTGGCCAAAGTGGGTTTGAAAATTGATGGCATTATTGTTGGTGACTCTATCCCCATGGGTCAAATTAGATTGATTCTTCTGTTTACTTTCTTTATTGCTCTGTTCTGTTTGCCAAACGCTTTTACATGACCCCAATTGTTTGTACTTCTTGATACAATATTCTGTATACTTTCCTTTTCAAATGGACTATATGGTTGTTTCAGAAAGCTTATGAATTGTACTTCATCCATTTGATTTACCTTTAACAAGCTGTTTAATGTGCATTAGTGAGCTTCGAATTTGCATTATACTCTGAATAGATCACACGCCATTATATTTTTACTTTACCTATTATCAGCCCATCACTTTTCTGTAACTGATGAAATTTACTGGCTCTTCCTTGATGAAAAGTTTTTTGTAAATTTGTGTGCAGTATGGCAGAAACTGGAAGAAGAAAATTCTGATTTCTTCAGGGCCTACTATATAAGGCTGAAGCTGAAAAAGCAAATCATATTATTCAATCATTTGCTTGAGCAACAATATCGACTTATGAAGTATCCAGTACCACCAAAAGTTCCATTGGCTCCTATACAGAATGGGATACATCCTATGCCTGGTAATCTCTCTCTCACTGTGTGCGCGCACATGTGCATGTGTGCGCACCTGCAAACGAGTGTGCATGCGTAAGGGTGTGCTCTATTGGAGGCTTATAAAATTCATTCGATACTTGGGTAACCTGTCTCAGTTTGCGAGCATTCGTGGGTTTGGTTTTTCATTAAATTTTAAGAAGACGGAAAGAATTGGGGATCTTACCTCGAGTATGAAATCTTATTTCTCATTTCATGTATAGGTGTTTTATATCTTTGGCAGTCAATACAGAACCACTGTTACTTTCCATAGATGTCTGCCTGCTCGAAATTTTCGGTAACTTACCAAATGACATCCAAAAGATTAACTTGCACACTTGAGATTGAATTGCATATTCTTCCCAGGATCTTTAACATGTTGGAGAAGAGTTGGGGATTCTATTCTGTATGGAATATTTTATTTTCAAAACATATGATGGCTGCGAGCATGTTGAAATGTTGCAAAGGAAAATGGGTCATCATTTTCCTCTTCCAAAATATTTATGGATATCTTTGTTTTTTTTAACTTTGGTGGATGTTACGTTTTCTCCAGATTTCGATATGTGACAGTCTAAGATTTATTTATTTTTGTTAATTTAGTTTCTTTTTTGTTAGCATCCTTATTCAATTCTAGCCTGTCTGCAGTGCAGTTAACAACTTACCTATGGGGTATCCAGTTCTGCAACAGCCTCCAATGCCTGCTACAGGCCAGCCTCATCTTGATCCAATGGCTTGTGGCCTATCCAGTTGTCATGTTGTGAATGGTGTACCTGCACCAGGCACTTACCATCCGATTCGGTTGAATGCTGGAAATGAGTAAGGAATTGCTCCGATATCTGATGAACCGATTTAATTTCTTGTAGTGTTGGTTAAGTAATTGACATTGGATTGCCGCGTATTCTTTAGATGGTAACTGATTATTCTTCTGATTTCAAAGAATTCATTTTTGGGAAACTAAACTAATGACATCAGCATATAACAAAAATGCCATTATGCCCATCAAAGATTTATAGAAATGCCACTGTTTTTAGGACCATATAACTTCCTGGGTCTGTTCCCCAAGAAAGCAACAATGACCTTAGCCCCCACCCTTTTTCTGTGCGATGGAAGGCAAGCACCAGTGGCTGTCACATATAATTCTAGCAGGTTGTATGTTTCAGTGTGCTTTTCCCTCAACCCATACATGGCTACTTCTTGAATGAGTCTTCACGCCCTAATTTGCAGCGATGGCCAAATGAAATCTGTTTGTTGTTAAGTCCAAATTGATGGTGAAATTTCTATAGTTATTAATACATCTTGCATTGCAGAAATGATGATTGCCTCAAAGTTAACTGTTTCAAAAAAAAAATGTGATGATTGCCTCTTAATTTATCTGAGACAAGTAATTCAGTACTCTATCTCTCAATTTGTATCATTGGCCTCTATTCATAGGGTGTCATAACAAGAATATTTAGGACACTTGAAATGGCAGAAGTTTCGGCTATAGCAATGCTTCTAATCGAATGCTGTCCTAACTATTTTTTCAGTAACATGATGGATGTTGGTGCTGGTGAGGTGGGGAGTGCTATTCCTCAGGGGAGCACCATGTCATCAATGTCAGATATGCCTGTGAGCCCTGCATCTGTGACATCAGGTGGCCATTTTCCCTTCACCCCCGCTGAGATTCCAGGCATGGGGGTTGAGTCGTCAACCATTGAGGTTCCATTCACTTCTGAAGTGGCAACCTCCAACGGTTTGCAACTGGGCTCAGATGGGGCTGCCGGAAATGCAAGGGACTCTCTCAGATCGCTTGCACAGATCCCATGGAATTTTAGTCTCTCAGATCTAACTGCAGATTTGACAAACTTATCAGGTAACCTTTTTCCATATATTTAAAAACAAAAGGTTAGCTTTTCTACGCAGACCGTACCAACTATCAAGTTTCTATGCTTGAGATTTCCAAATTTTTTGTGGGGCTAGTGAGTTAAAAACTGACTCGTGTACTGCTTCAGTCTGAGGGGAGTAAACTGCTAGTAAGTTAAAAAACTGACTTATATTTAGCTATACTGCAGTCTAAGGGGAGTAAACTCTCTGTGAAAGCAGAAAGAATATGCAGACTAAAATGCAAGTTATTTGGCTACTCCAAAAAACTAATAGAATGTATTTTCTGAAATCTTGGGCTTATTAGCCAATGTATATATGTTGGCCCTTATTGCCATTTGATGCAAAGTGCAGTGTCTGAGTTTTGAGTGATACTTGGCAAAATATGCGCATTGTACCTGTTTTTAACAAATTCTGTGTTTCTGCTGTCAAATCTGCGCGACATTCCTGAGTTTAGTGTTGTCAAATTTTGGATAGTGTTTACTATTTGGTAGCAATACTGGGTACCAGAAGAGCATAATTCAGGCATTAAGCTGTTCTGTTCATTCCAAGTGGTGCAACCAAATTTTATTGAAATTTTGAAAAATATTAAACTAGGGAATGTCATGCCGCTTTCGAGATAAATCTATATTTCTTGGTCTATTATTTCATAACACATGTTACAATACTGTGGTTCATTTCTTTTGTAGATGCAGATTCAACTGTTTCTATTTATTTATTTTTTCTTCGTCAAGTATGTGAGTGCTGTATTTGAGTTTTTTTGTTTTTTTTTTGGTTGGGGATACTTTAAGAAGTTATTTGGATCTCTCGTAAATATTTTCTGAAATGCAATTTCTCTCTTATCAGGCAAAGGCAAACCTCTACTTATAGCTTTAACGAGCATGCTTGGTGGAAACTTAAATCTTCTCTAACAACATGCTTTCTGGTTTTTTAGGGCTTCATAGCCTGAGGAAAAATAGAGAGATTGTGATATTGTTTTTCCCTTGGTAGAAAAAATCAGGTGTTTTTGGTCTCCATTAGATTAATGATAGTTCCTCGTATAAATTATAAAATAAGAAAAACAGTTCCTTCAAGAATTTATTTGGAAATTTGAATGCCTTGCTTCTGTCAAAATTCAGAATATCTGCCAATATCTATTCTGATTCCTTTGCTGGAAACTTTTCTTTTTTTGGGTTTTTCATGTGCAGATCTTGGAGACTTGGGGAACTACCCTGGTTCACCATTTCTGCCCTCGAGTTCTGATATTGTGCTCAATTCTCCTGAGCAAGATGATATAGGTATTGTTACTGAATATGTAAAGTGAAATTCACAAAGGATACTTCAAAAAAAAATCCAAAAAAATGCACATTGATTCAAAAATTCAAAGATCACAAAGAATTAGGTTATCAAAAAGTCGCTGTAGAAATGCAAGCAACTTGATTTAACTTTTGCCTGCCAGGCCTGCTTTGCTGTGCTTTGACTGCCTAGCATTGTCCTTTGCAAATTACTTTATCCAAAATTCACTTTTTAGAATTTGATTTCAAGATCCAATTTTTTCCCTTTCCTTTTCATTTCACTTCCTTTGATAAACTTTTTTGAAGAGTTTATTTATTGTTAGCTTTATTATAAATTTCAGGATACTTTTTGGTACGTTTCTATAGAAAGCTTTTCTCGTATTATGCATGGTTCGAATATGTCATGATGATTTCAGATACAGCATTTAACTTTTGATTTTCTTTCCTTTTTGGGGTTATAGGATATGTTTTTAAAAGATATGGCTGAAATCCTGCAAAAGCTCTCTAAATTTAACAGAAGCTTTATATGAAATAAGGACAATATTCTAATCACAAAAGTGCCCTACCTCAACCATATAGATATTTTTTACCCCATTAGAAATTTTAGTTTCCGTGCTTTTGGTGGATTGGATTTAAAATGTATGATTCTGCCATGGTTCTGATTATTATTGAAACTAACTGGCTGAGATGCTATAAACTTTTGTTTTAATCCAGATGCAGAATTTTTTGTGGACTCCATTACGGGACCATGTTCGCAATCAGATGAAGAGAAATTCTAAGGTACCTGGTGCTGCCATGGAGAGTCAGCGTAGGTTAGGCTCAGTAGTAATTCAATTTATGAACAGTTGCAGATTAAATGTGATATATTCTCATTTAAGCAATGTACTTAATGGTCCCCATCGATTGCTAAAACAGCTGTAAAGTAAAACTGGCTGAATTTTATCTATGGTTAATTTAATTGAGCTTTTTTTGGTCTTTCTTTTTTTGAACAAATGACTCACAAATAGATGAGAATGAGGGGATTGAGGAATTCAGGTTTTCATGATTCTAGCAGGTCCAATGGGATAATGGGTTGCTTCTAGTGATTGTTTTAGAAGCGGGTGTGTTACCACGACTCTTCATGGGTCGGTTAGCGGATTCTTCCAAGAACACACAAGTTGCCATCAAGTCCAGAGTTGGAGGCACTTATTCATGCTAGGAGGAAAGGGGCCAAGCCAAGGACTAGGGAAACAGAAAAATAAATAAGAGGGGGAGGGTGGTGTATGTTGAGGGAAACACTCATTCACCAGCACTGTGATGGCCATGCCTACACATTATCCTTTCAGATAGTTTGTGTATGCAGATGGGGGTGCGGTTCTCGCTCCTTTATGAATGCCAAATTGCTACTGGTGGGGTATGCTGGTTCTCAAGGCTAAGATACATTTTCCCCCTAAAAACAATCAATTCTTCCTAGGGAGCGATAGTGAGGTAACTCACAAGTTGCAATACTTCTAACTTTGTTTGATGACGATCTTTGCATATGTTCCCATGCTATCCAAGCAATGGAGATCGGTATATATAGTGTTCGTAATCCTGGTTAGAGTAAGTTCTTGGTCCTGGAGAACTTAAAATCCATAGGACATATTCCTGAGAATACCAATTAGGATACATATGACTGTGATTCGGAATAGAGATAGGGGGAAGTAGGATGCTCAGTGATAAATGGTGCCCTCGCAAGTAGACATCTAATCCAACCTAGTACTAAGCGATCTTCCAAAAGAAGCTAAGATGTTCCTTGCTGCATCGGCCCAAGATTTGAACCACACAACTGCATATTTCTAAGAAAACGTAGAGCCGACTGATTTGTTACACCTACTGATTTGTTAGGTATACCGCCATTATGTCACAATAAGAGGTAGGGTGCGTATTGAATTAGCAAGAATATAATTGTTGGGATGCCCTTAAACATTATAAAAATATAAATGGCATTTGATCCAACTTGTTAACTTGCGGCAACAAGTTTGCCCGAAAACGGGCAACGCTTCAGATTTTTGGTCTAATTTCGTTTGATCTAACTTGTTAACTTGCAAATTGTATGCAAGACCACCAATCCTTCAGCTAACGATGTCGAAATGATATGGGATTTGAGGGTTAAGGTATTTGGGCCTTTTGAATTCATTTGTGAGGGGCCTGATTCCATGAAAAGCTGATTTTCAAAGGTTCTTTTGTAATCTGGCCTCACCAGAACAGCGTGTGTACGGTGATCCATATATTGACCTTTCACATCTTCTCACCCCAACACTCTTTCGAGCTAAAATTAAGGGAGTATCTTGGGAACATTAAGGGCTATCTTTGTGATGGTTTAGGGTCGATCTGTTGGGTTATATAGCTTTGATTCGGGGGGACCCTCTGGCATACACAATGAATGAGAGTCTCTTAAGTTTGGAGTCAAACTCTTACCATACTCTTCATCTGCAGCAGTTTTTTTGGTTGTGTAGCATGCCAGATCCTTGCTGGTACGACAAGCCTGGATGTTTGCTGCCACGGGCTGTCGCTTTTGTGGAGCACCTCCATCACCTTCATATTCGAGTGGTGCATCCTAATACCTGTCTTTCAGTTCCCGAGTGGCATTTTGGTATGGGTTTGCCATGTGTGTCAGAAATACGTGCAAACGGCGTATCCCTTCGAATCTCACATGTTAGATTGATGCGAAAAGCATGACATTCGAAACGAGAAAGAGTGATTTCCTTCTAGTACCATGGCTGTTTCTTTTTGGTGGGTTGATGAGGGCTTTGAATGTGACTTTTGAAGCTGTCCTTAGAGCTCACCGACACACCGAATGTCATGATGATTTGCTCCCAAGGCACTAAAATTTTGGGATTTGGAAAGACGCCAAGTGTCTTGATGACTTACTCCTGGTCACTAGAATTTGGAATTCATATAGGTGTTGAGGGTGTTGATGACTAGCTCCCGGTAACCGGAATTTGGAACATGCTGATTGTCTTTGTGACTTGGTCCTAATCATTCCCAAGGGGTGGTGCCAAGTGTTCTTGTGACTTGCTCCTGGTCACCCAAATTTAACATGCTGAGATAAGAGAAACTACAGGAAAGTAGAGCGAGTAGTGGTTCCCCACTTCTCGAAGATGGAGAAGGAAGTAGGAAGTAGATAAGAAACTAGAGGGAGTTAAGAGGTGATGGGCCGCAGGCAAGGCTTCCGTCGGTGAGGTCTTCTTTTTACTAGGGTTATGAGAAGAGGGAATGCAGAAGGAGAGGGTAGGGGTGGTAATGGACCACGACTTGGTGGGTGTACCCGACACGGCTCGGGTATGGGTCTAGCATTTGGACTTGGCAGGTTGGGTTTGAGTTCGGGTCCAACTAGACCCGACCCGTACATGTAAACTGTTAGAGATAAAATATTTTATTTTAAGCCCTATTCATTTGGGTGTATTAAGGATCGTATATAATTATAACTAGTAGGCATCTTTAGCCATTAAACAGCAAATCACATGGCTTGAAATCCAGTAGCAGGTGATTGTGACATTGTTACCAATAATATAAGTATATGATGGTAAAAAAAAAGGCAAAAAAAAAAACGAAGCCCATAATAATGATAATGGACCCTAGACCAGATGGATATGACCCGGGACCCGATGGGTACAGATATGGGTCCAATTTTTAGACCCAATGGGTTGAGTCTGGGTCCAAAACTTAGACCCAAATCTATTCGGGTTTGGATCTAAGCTTAGCTGGACCCAACCCATACCCGACCCGTTTCCAACCCTAGAAAAGGGTAGACGGTGACCTAAAAGTAAGAAGTGATGGTAAGTGCTAGTAAGACACGAGTGAGTGATAGAGATGTCTCGGTGGGTGTTCGAAAATTAGTCTTGTGCTTAATTTTGGCCTTCTTGCGAAACATGTCTTCGGGATGGCAATGGACCCGGATCTGACCTAGGACCCTCCGGATATACCCAACATGGGTCCAATATTTGGACCCGGGGGGTCGGGTCCAAGACCAAAACTTGGACTCGAACTCTATTCGGGTCGGGGTCCAGTTAGACCCGACCCATACCCATAAATTGTTGGAAATAAAATAATTCAATCCCTAATTTGTTTGGGTGTATTTAGGATTGTATACAATAAAAACTTAGAGTCATCTTTAGCTATTAAACAACAAATCATAGAACTTGAAATCTAATAGTAGATGATTGTGACCTTGTTGCCAATAATATATATATATATAATGGTAAAATAAGGGCAAAACAAAAAAAAACTCATTGTGAGGGTGACAATCGACCTGACCAGACCCGGAACCTGACAATGGGTATGGGTATGGGTCCAATTTTTTAATCCAACGGGTTGGGGCCGGGTCCAAAACCTGGATCTGAATACTATTCGGATTTGAATCCAGGTCCAAGTCCGGACCCAACCAAATCCGACCTATTGCCACCCCTATCGTTATGGCCTTGAATGGGGCATTCCTGGTAAATTTTTAACACTCATCTTTTGACAAAACTATGGGTCTTTGTGACATGATGAAAGGTTGTGCTTTTACGGGTTGTAAAAAGGGTTTTTACCCTCTCTTTTCACCATACACCTATTCTTTCTTTTTTTGAACTTTCTTGGGCTTGAGTTATGGAGAGAAGGACTTCAGGCCAACAGCAAAATAGCTGACCCGGATAATAGAATCCAGGAGACAAGTTTTTCGATTCATAATTCCATTTGTCCAAAGGGAGAAGGGATGGTGTTTTTTCCTTTTCATCTAATAAGTGTCCTCGTTTTTTCTTTTCCGATTTGAAAAAGAAGCTGCAGAGGTTTCATCAAGCTGGTGGGGAAATACGTGCATATTGTCTATCATGTTACTATAGAAGGTGTAGATTGTAAGTTTAGATATAGTATAGGTGTTTCTGATTTATTTCTATTATTGTCATTTGTAATTGTCTATATAAGACAAGTCTGTATATTTATATTAATTAATGGAAATTGATTCTCTTAAGAGAAAATTGAGACTCTTCACATGTATCATAGCTAGGTTTATATTCTCCATGTTCATTATGCATCCATGTACTGTTATCGTCGATTTTCAAGACGAGTTTGTTACTCAGTTATTCCTTAATCATATCACATCCGATTGAATCAAGAAACCGCCATCTAAAAGCAATTTGAATCTGCAACTGCCTCTTTTTTTATTTTTTGAATCCACTTTCTCAGTAATTTCTGGTACGTTTTTTCTTTTTTCTAGCAAGTATTTCCGACCTATTTTTCATTTTCCTTTTATTTATGAGCTCGAAGCACTTTCTTTTTGCTCCGTCAAACAAAACCAGTTGCCTCTTCTCTCTCCACCGTCAAACAACCAAGTGGTTTCTTTTTTGAAAAGCTTTTCTTTGTTTACATAAACCAATTGCCTTATGTTTCTGAGGTTTATTGCTCTGTTTGCTTGAGCTTGACATGTTCTGTTGTTCCTTTGTACTTGTTGATCAAGCATTTTAAGTATGCCACTACTTACTGGTCATGCTATGCACCTGAAGATCCAATTGTTCATTTCTGCAACGTAGTGTTCAAACTCCAGCTATTCTCTATTCTCTCTCATAGCATCTTGAGTTTGAGCGGGAGTGTGAAATGAAAGTATATATTATCTATCAGGTTAATACGGAAAGTGTATATTGTAATCAGTATATTTTGAAGGGTGGATACAATATCTTGTATTTTGTGGTAAGTTTGGATATAGTATAGATGTTTTTGATTTATTTCTATTATTGTCATCTGTAATTGTCTATATAAAACAAGCATGCATATTCATATTGATTAATGAACACTGAGTCTCTTCAAAAAAAACTGAGACTCTTCACAATATGAATGACCTAGGCCATGAGATTTCGCCTTCCCAAAAAATGGCTGGGTTGTGGTGATCACACCCCCATTCCTAATCACCCCATTGTGATTTCATTGATATCACTCTGCTAACACCTTCAAGCTGAAAAAACGGGTGGGGCTTGCCTTCGCTATTGGATTACCCAAAAAAAAAAAAAAAGAACATTCTGCCTCCGTTTTTAACTGTTATTCAAGCCGTTGGCAGCGTGGTCTTCCCTAATCTTCTCTATTTCTTGCTAAAGTTATTCTAACCGATAGGGTAGCTTACGCCAATGTCACAGATTTGGCCATGTTTTGTAACTTGTAGCCTTCTCACAGATTTGGCCATGTTTTGTAACTTGTAGCCTGCTGTCTATGTCGAAGAGATGATGAGCCTTTCATTTGTGATGTATGTGCCATCATCCCTTGCTTTCTTTGCATACCACAGCCACGTGCCGTAATGTATCATGTGCTTTGCACTTTAGTGAACAAAAGAAGCTTTTTTTTTTTAATGAGATTGTCTATTTATCTTTTGTATATGGAGATCATAATTATTTTTATTCATTAGATGTCAAAATAGATGGCTTGGGGTTTGTTACGAATAGATGGCTTGGGGTTTGTTACAAAGTTCGAAATTTTTTAAAAAAATTTTGTGTCTACTCATTGGCACTCTTACAACCACTCATTTTGAAATTTAAGAGACAAAAATAATTGCAACTTCCAAATACAAAAGCTAAATTCTCCCTTCTTTTTTTTTCTTGTTTTTTTTTTTTTAATTATGGAGGTGCTTATCTTGACTTCTCCTTTATTTATTTACTTTGCCATATGTTAGGGCCGAGGATTAGTGAGGAGACCACTTTCGAGGTGCTCTTCTCATCACCTCTTATGACTTCGAGTCCCCTGCCGAGTTCGCTTGAGTCAAGAGGAACGCACTAGAATCAGTTTTCACGGAACCCAAATTTTTATTTTAGGCTTTTTTATTCAGGTCTATGATACCAAATCTATCTTTATTTCCTTTTTAATCGTGACATCCTTTCAAGTTTTTGCCACGCCGGTTGATATGCCATTTTTTTTTACCCACGGTGCTGTTTCGGATTTGCCACATCTGCTTTTTTTATTTTATTTTTTTGGGATATATTTTACCCATAGTTCCATTGTAGATTTTCACCATGTTCATCTTTTCTTTTTATTTTGAGAATGCCTTTTAAGGAAATGCGAATGATACCAAAATAGGGTAGTGCCTCTTAACTTCGGCTCACAGCTTAATATCATGGGGCTATTGGATGGTGTCAAACAGTTTAGGGTCGTGTGACACAAACTATATGTCACAGTTTAACGCCATGCGACTGACTCATCGTCAAACAGTTCAAGGTTATGCGACATGGACCATAGTGCTATGCAGTTTAAGGTCTTGTAGCTAAGACTATGGCTTATGGATAATATATATAGTCAAGTATCACTCATTTATTAGAGGCATAACCTCTTCAGAATCAGCTTGAGCTAGAAGGTAGCAACATATGGGAACGCCTTTTACCACGAATGGGCCCTCCCACTTGGGTTCAAATTTTCCTTTTGAGTTGGGCGTGCATGACAATGGGTTGTATGAGAGCGAGCACAAGAGCCATATGTTTATAGGAGATGAAAATGGTATTTTCTTTTTCCATCAAGAGTGCCTCATAAAAAGTCTGCATAAACCATTCAATTTTTTTAATAACAAGAGGAAAGCATATAAACTAGCATATTAGACACATCAAAGTTACATGTCCCCTAGAGATAAAAAATTTGACTTCCATAAATCCAGTTTCATGTGAACTCTTTTCAACCCAAGATCCCACACCGATCTCGGCAACTTAGAATCAAAGATTTCAATACCAACGTATTTAATTGGGAAAAAGTCCACAACACAACATCACATCCCACCTTTCAAAAACTTAACTTTGAGACCCAAAGTCACATCCCACCCATTGAAGCTTTAGGAAACTTAACTTTGAGACCCAAAGTTTTTTCGTTGAAGGTTTAGGAAACTTAACTTTGAGACCCAAAGTTTTTTCGCAGCATCTAAGGAATAACAACTAACTTCAACCATAACCTTTCACAATTTACACAACCACAACCCAGGCATATTTCAACCATGACTTTAAGAAATATAATTTAGGATCATCATCAACCATTGAAAAAGTGGCTGGCGATGGAGAAACTATGGATCTACCCATGAAGGGCAACATAACGTCTGTGATGGTCTCACTTGCATCACCACCCATTATTTCGATGGACGGACGATATGACCTTGAGGTGTATCGGTTTCCCATAGTCATTAGGATTATATAGGGTATTTTCCTTTATATAGGGAATTGCGGACATTTGAAAAACCAAGTTAAGACAATCGTGTCAAGATCTTTTAATAAAACAATCGTGCTTTCTTCAACGAACACAGTTATTCAGCATTTTGTAATTTCGATCGTCGTTAACATTTACCGACAAAAATGAGATTCGAGTCAAATTTTCAGTTCATCATTTATTTTGTTAGGAATCTATGAGCTAGCCTCGATGCAATGGAAACACAAAAATACATTTAAGTTATTAGATTTGATGGTAGGCTCCATGCCTTTTTAAGATCTAATTGCCCAACTTAGTGTGAGTGGCCGCTTTTCATTTTTACTTGTGCTCCCCTTTTTAGGGTTAAGAGTTTGATGTTGTAACCGTAAGTTAATCTCTTTTGGTTATTAGAACTACAAATATTATTGTCACAGCACAAGTCTCAGAGCTTTGGAGATGACCTAAGAGTTCTCGCCGAATCTCGTAGTCTCGATGGAACATGCTCAGTCTAGAGTTTTGTTATTTCTTTGTATGGAGGGCCTTGCTTCCATGATTCTCATCCTAGGTGGTGGTCTTTTCAAACTATAAATCTGTCCAATTCTTGATTCTATCGACCATGGGAAAATTATGTCGGTACCGTTTTATTTTACTGATATAACGAAAAGGTCCAAAAATATGTTATAATATGCGGAGTTCTTAGCTCTCTATTTTCTATAATTTTTTTCTAAATTTGCCCACATTCCAATGTTTGAAATATCGGACTAAATACTTTTTTTTTTCAATGAAGTTTGGGAGTATACGACAAGTCGGGTGACCATCTTAGGGTCGGTTCTATGTTACTCACATTAGACCGCTTTGGGTTGCTATTACTCTTTAATGTCGGTCCAATATCCAAACTTTAAACCGCCGTAAACCTTGAAAAATGAGGTCTAATGACAGTTCCATATTTTAGACATCACACTGCCGTTAAACCTCAGTTAAAGTTTGAAAAAATACTGCTAAGAGTGGCATGTTGTATTCCAGATAATCCAACAAACTATATTCTAGAGAATAGAAATCATCTTTTATGAATTTAAAAAGTACATGGTACCCTCTCCTCTGGATAAATGAAAATCATATAATTGTTGCGAAGTTTACAAGTTCAAGAATTTCACATCCATTAACTCGGAATCCACAAATGAAAGAGAAGGACTGAGTCATCTGTCACTTCTTTCCTTCTAAACTTGAGGGCGGTAAAAGCATTACACAAATGCACAAATGGAAGTTAAGAAGAGGGAAGAGAAGAGAGAGAGAGAGAGAGAGAGAGAGTAGATTGATACGCTAAAAAGGTTTAAACCTCCAAAGTAGTATTTTTAATGTTTCAAACCTCCTAAAAATGAGGTTTAAAGGCAGTTAGATGTTTGAAAAGTCTGACCACATTTTGAACCTCATGTTTTGAACTTTTAATGTTTAAAACATCGAACCGCCTTTAAACCTTATTTTTTAATAATTTTTCAACATCTAAGCCTGACATAGTACCTCAATTTTTAGGACGTTAGTGAGTGGGTGAGGTGCCGAGTCAAATCCTCGGCTTCTTTGGAGCTGTAGTTTGCTTGGAGCTGAGCCTATGTTTCTTTCTTTGGTTTTTTTCTTTCTCGAAGGGGATCTGCTATTTTCCTTAACTCGATCTATAGTATCGGGAGGACTGCGGGTAATTTTGAAAACTATATAAGTAGTGTGATAATCACAAACCAAAACAATCAGAAGACTATTCCGCCTTCAAGATTTTATAGCGTGGAATAGGTAAGAAAGAAATACCAGAAGTTTCAGTCTAAGTTAACCTGTTTAATGGCTGAGCCTAGTGGACTTTGAAAGCAAATGCATGGATATAGATGTAATGTTATAAAAAAATTACAGAGAAGTTTACAGATAAATCTTTTAACTTTTTTATATTTAAAAAGTGGATGTAGTTTATATAAGGTTGGAACATTATACTGTAGAAGTAAAAGTAAGGTGCACATCAAAAATCCGGTAAAAATAATGTTCCCAAGTTGATACGTCCGATATATTTAGTATCATACAATCGAGTCCCCTTTTTTAAGAATATAAAAGTGTATTTTAATTTTATATTTTTTAATATATTTAATTAGGCTCATATTTAGTATGCTCATACGTATCAGCATCATACACTTGCAAAAAGTATTTAAAATAATTTAAAATATATAAAATTATTTTATACCACATTACCTTAAATAGTATAAGGGTAGTTTAATAATTGGGATTGTATATAATGAGACCTTTCATACAAAGCGGTGACAATTCCTTACAATAATTTTATGTGAAATTTGATATCTTGGATATGTTACAGAGTTTGAGAAAATTTATTTTGAAGTTTGAGCTTGGTCACTGAAATAACTGCAGCCACCCAAATTCACATCTAATGGTCAAGATTAACGTAACCACCTTGTATCAAAGATAAATGATCTCATTCTATATTTTCTCTCAATAATTTTACTTATTTTAAATTATTTTTTATAGGTGTATACTAATTTGAAATATAAATATACAAAATTTGAGCTTAGTCTGAACTATGGAAAAAGAGGTAAAAGTTCAAATATATTTTATGCTCTAAAAAATCAAACTTATTCTAAAATCTGAAATATATAAGGCTATTTTTAAAGGGAAAGGTTTTTATACTTCCCCTACAGCATAAAAGTTCTATCCTCCCCCTACCATCCAGCCATTCAATTTTGATCAAGAGAGCCACTCACCGTTTGATATTAGATCCGACGTTTCAAAGTATTTTATTTGTAGTTTTTTATATACAAATTGTATGAATACAAAATTTGGTACGTGTCATCTTCTCATTGGGGCGCACTTATAAAAAATATTAAAAATAATTTTTCGATAAAATATAATGACCAAAATACCCCTTAAAATTTTCAGGGGTATTTTGGTCATTTTATTTTATTGAAAATATTTTTTTATATTTTTCGCTAATACGAGTTTAATAGAAGAATGGAACGTCCAAAATTTGGTGCCAAAATAGTTCATAAAATAAAAAATAAAAATAAAATAGTGTAAAGACGTGACATTGTGATTGGGACAATCTTAGCCCTTCATTCAGAATGGAGGGTTGGAGAAGGTGAAGTATATAAGTTTTATGTTGTAGGGAAAACATAAGGAGCTTGCCCATTTTTAAATATAAAGAACAAAACAGAGTTTATCTGACATTTCCCAAAAATATAATGAATCATTCATTCAACAAGCTGAGTAACTACAATAATAAGCTAACAACAAGAGACCTATCAACGATGCGCTCATCCACAAGTAGCAGACCATTCGGAATATAAGAATTCTGGGATTTCACCGATCGCATAACACCAGTTTAAGGGTGCATTTGGATGGTGTGAAGTCGCAGATAGTAGCTTATGATTGCACCCAAATAAATGGGCATTTGGTGAGAGGTAAATATGGGTTTTGGTGCGGGGTCAATGCCTACAACAGCATATTAATTTTAATGTTCAAGTCCTAATAACCATAAAAATAAAAACTTTCAAACATGCCATTCACAATCTTGTAGAACAATTCATAAATATGGATAGGCATTGGCTCATGTAAAAAATATTAATTTCTTAGAACCATCACACCAAAGAATATGGCTCAAAACAATCTGAAAGTCCAATTATATAAGCGCTCAAACTCGAGTAATATAAAACCTGATATATAGAAGCCAGCCAACCTATTGCTAAGCCAAAACATAAACTTCACCCAAAATTTGACAACTGAAAAATATGATCATCTTTGCCCTCTGAATCTCAGAATACTTAGCCCATGACTCGAATTTCGTTGAGTGTCACTTGAAACTTAGTTATCGCTCTTTGCATAAAAACAGCACAGGAGCAGCTAAACATTTGCACAGGAGCAGCTAAACATTTTGGTTGACAAATCAAACAGAAGTCTACTTAACTAATTCTCTTTTATGCATGGCATTCCCTCAAACACCCCATATAAAAAAGTAATGTTTCAAAACTGAAAGATGGATAAAAGCAATTTGAATTCCAAACTTCTGAAATTAGCCCTCAGCAAACATTTGAATTATACAAAACCATGGCACACAACCTACATAGAGAAGAAAGCTAACCTTGTAAATTTTCAGATCCTAAAACACTGAAATTCCAAGTGCTATGTGTCTGCAACCTGAGAGAGTTTCTTATGTAAGAGCCTAATCACAACCAATGTGTGGTTGCCATATTGGAGGAGCCTCTGTAATTGAGAAGAAGAGACTTGCATGCGTGATATTACGTCTCATGTCACCAGAATAAGGGCCCATCAAGTGACTTGAGAGATAGAAAAGCATCGAATTAGAACAATTGTAGTAGCTACCAAAATCACTAGAACATGTGCTTTAGCGATTTTACATCTCATAGCCAAGAGAAAACTAAGACTCTACTAGAAATAAATAATACACCATAATTGTAGCAGGCTACAGGCTACTCTACAGTTTAAGTACACTCTGTCCGCAAATGAAATATTTATATCTCCAGCTATTTTTGTCATTCTACGTTAAGAAGAATGTTTGTTATTGCAACCACATATGTCCATAATAACAAGGGTTCTACTCTTAATGTATTCAATCAGCTTCACAACATCTAAAATGTCAAACAGAACAAAGCGCAAATCATGGGGCACCCCTGGTTCAGACAATAAGCCCCTGGTCCGTAATCAAATTTCAACTATGTTTTATAAATCTAGAATAAGCTTCTTAAAATAAATCGATCAATGTAACTGGCTTTTGAATCATCCACAGTTTGTCTATGTGCACAATACGTCTGTACACACATTTCATATTGGACCAAGGTGGATCTAAAGCAAACTAAACCTGGTATGTTATTATGGGCCATAAGAAGGGGTAGAGGGCTTTCTTTTTCTTATTTTACAGACTTGTATAGTGCCCATGTATTGAGTCCCATTATCAATCCCCACATTGAGAAAATTCAAACGCATCACTGGCTAAATGGACTGGGGTTAGCCAACGGATTTTCTATGTTATAGGACATTTACCGTGAGTTTATGGAATAATCACACATCCACTTATGATTTTGTGGGTGCTAGAGGGGGGACCATTAAGAATAAAGTACAGCTCAGAATTGTAACTCGTGGAATCATAGAATGGAAGATTCTATGTGGAGCTGAAGCCAATATACTCTCAGTATACATTGAAGAACCCGCTATTATTGAAGGCAACTAGTTAAATGTAATTTGAAGACTCAATGGGAAATTTCCTTGTGGAAGCCAAAGTTCACTTTTGTGTAAGTCACAAAGCTTTTATCTAATTGTTGCATA
Organism: Amborella trichopoda; assembly: GCF_000471905.2. The sequence goes on from NW_006499781.1 coordinate 1,010,839, forward strand.
GTTGATGTCATTCACGACCCTGAGATAAGATAGGGGTATGAAATACCATACAAACGTTAACAAAAATTATTGGAGCGTGAGACCAATTCGAGATCAGAGAAGGGATGTCGTGAGGCTGGTGATCGCGTAACCCATATTTTTCTTGCCCTTTTAAGAGAGAAAAGAGGAGATCTATGTTTACAGATGAAACTCTGTATACCTTTTTTTCTTGCTCTATTCTATGAGGTCATCTTCTAAAAAATTTTCTAGCCTTTTTATTTCTTCTTCAGTTGGTTTATCACCAACTTCTGGTGGATATTCTCTTAGTACATATATTATTCTATCTTGGAGAAGATATTTCATCTTCCTCTTCAACATCCCAAAATTATTTCCATTCAATTTTTCAACTTTAGAAAGTTCAGCCATTACAATTCTACTTGCCATTTGCAAAGTTTTGTGTGAGTAAACTAATTCTTTCTAAGTTCTAAAGAAGCTAAACAAGGCACCAAAATATGTGGTCAATACTTTTACAGAGAGAGCTGCAATTATTTCATAAACAATGTCAGTTATTAATTGATGCCTTAAAAAAAAATTTATGAAATAGGCAATCTTCAAATTTGAAGTAACACTACAATTATCAAAGACAATATAAAATTCCCCTTTATATTATTTATTTGGGGCGCATGAGCAACATCAAGTACGTGTGAGAAATATCAGCAGTATAAATGAACAATCTCAGCAGGAGTATTATCAAACATGAGCCTAAAATTGGGCTTCTCTCAAATCAGGCAAAAAAAAAAAAAAAGTTAACATATGGTAGAATAAGATTAATACCTACCAAATTGTCCACCAAAAGAATAACCCAATATTATTATTATTATTATTTTATTTTTTATTTTTTATTTTTTTATTTTTTTTTTACAGTGAGTCAAGCTAGTCTCACTCAGTCGAACAAGTGATGAAAAAAAGACTATAATCCCAACCAGTGATCTGAATCAATTACAAGATTATCAAGTACATACAATTTATGTAACTTTCCTTTACAAATTTGATGACAACGCCAAATCTATAGCAGGATTAAGTTGAAATCTCAATGATTATATAAACAATAAATTAAAATATATTTCCTATCAATCAGATGTTATAGAGCTTTGATACTTATCAATGAACAGAACTGAAAAATATATCTCCTATATAAGATATTACTCATTTTGAAAGTGTATATGAGATTTAACTCATTTTGAAAGTACAAGGACTTCCTTGGGGGACAACGACATCTCTTCTTCCTCTTCAGAATCAGAATCATCTTATTCCAGCGAAAACCAATCAAAGGAGGATGAAGGTGAGTAGGCTTCCTCCTCTAGAGCTCTGTCATGTTTCGCTTCCCCCATTTAGAGTTGCAAATGCCGATACCGAGGCGGCTTTGTACAGCCGCATTTCACGGCTGGAGGCACGGGATGCTTACTTGCCACTCGCACACAGGTCGCTGCTTGCGTGATGTCCTAGAGTCTTTTGGAAACCTTCTAAGTAGTACAAGCTAGCTTATAATCCAATAGACACACCCACACACACACAAAACCTACCACTACCTGTGTACAGCCATGAGATGGATTCCATTTTGTATTTTATTTTGCACAGGACCTTTTGATGTTGCTGCAAGAATTTTTATGTTTCTGCAGTATTCATACGCTAATTTTGTCCCTCAAGATTCATACGTTGATTTTGTGCCTCAAGCAATTGATTGAACTGTGTGATTGAGCTATCAGGGTCAATTTTACATAGTAGGCCTCGAAAAAATCAGGATTTTCTTCTTCCAGTTTCTTTCATAGTGCATCCAAAAAAAAGTAATAATAATAATAAATAAATAAAAGCAAGTCTAATGGGCCAATTTTATAACATACTGCATACAAGAAAACGTAATAATAATAATAAATACATAAAAGCAAGTATAGTGGGCCAATTTTATAACAGTTTACATTAATCAAGTATCTATAATTAGAAAACTCAAGTGGTCAATCAAGAACAAAATATCATGAAGATCTTCAAGACACCATCACTGCGACAAAGGAGGTGATAACAGGTGAAAGAAAATATATTGGGAAAAAAAAATTGACTTTTAGTATAATTAAAACGAATACCATATCATGCTCTTTTGGGCAGGTACAGTTAGGGAAATGGTTATAACATCTTTTTCCTTCCACATGATGCTGTGTGATACATTATAAAAGTGTAAACAAAATGTGGACATGAAGCGGAGTAAAACGGGATGAAGTAAATGTATGATGGCTAGGAGCTTGAGATTCTCAAAAATGAAAATGCAAACTAAGAACTAAAAGACTAGAAGAAATGCACTTAATAATACTCATATCTTATCATTCCTCATCATTTGGTCATAAATATTAAGTATCCAATACATGAAACAACATATAATTCATATTATAGTATTTAAAAAGAAAATGAGTCACAGAGCAAAGAACACTTGAATAAACACCTTTTTTTTTTTTCTTTTTTGAATAAAACACTTGAATAAACATATTTCAATATGAAAATGAAAGGAACTAAAGAAAAACCAAGATGCTATGCACATAAAAAAGGAGGGTTCAACTGTGAAAGAGAGCATAGTAAATGGATTCGTCTGTAAATACCTAGATTTGTGATTGAAGGCTTTATTTTCTTCCTGTCAAAAAGGACCTTTTTGACCATTTCTCTATCCATATACTTTTGTAGACAGCACTCAATTAGATTAGAAACCTACAGTAGTCATGTCAAAACAATAAGGAATAATTCAAAATTCTTTGAATATGAAAGGGAGCTAAAACCTAAAACTTAAAGAAATAAAGAGCACTTCTTACATGATCAATGCATTGTAGGGCTGTTTCTTTATGGTTGCAGAGTGACACTTGTGACCAAGATTTCATTTCCATGAATCCAAGGTGAGATTCCTGCAAGGCATAATACCAAGAACAACTCAATTAAAGACATTATTTTCAACAAAAGGTGCATTCAACTCTCATCAAAAGGTACATTCAACTCAATTAAAGAGATTATTCTCAACAAAAGATGCATTTAAAGGATCAACTTTAAATAAGACTTTTAACCATGTAAACTAAGAGATGACTTTCATCGGTTTATTCTAATAAATTAATTGAAGACAGAACATCAAGGAAAACTCACAAGTCAACAAGGCACCAGCTAAAAAAAAATTCAAAACTGAAATGCACTATTGAGTCATAAATAAAGGCATACACACAATCTCAACATCCCACAAAATTTTACACAATCTTAACATTATCTTTGATATTTCAGGATAACATGACATTTATAGTAATCATGGTCATTGGAAGACCAAAACCTGTTTGATTGACCAAAATCTTTTTTCTTTTTTTTCTTAAGAAATTGATTGACCAAAATCTTCTCACCCAAGATTCAGATGACTTCCCATTATCTAAATCCCCATAAATGACAATGATCATGTTAGGAAACCAATCCTTCACGACATTATCAACCAGATCCAATTTAATCCGAATTTTGATTTGGAGGTTTTGATTTAAGGTATCTGAGGAAGGTTTAACAGAGATGGGAGGAATCGATTCTCACTGAGAGAATACGCCTCAAAATTTTGAGTAAAATTCATCCTTGTAATTTAAATTCATAAAATTGATTTATCTAAATTTATTATTTTCTCAATGTTGTATAGACTTAATGTTTTTTTTATACTTTTTCTAAATTTTTACCATTTTCTCCCTAATTTGTGAGAATTTATAATGGTCTCGACCTACTCAGGGCAAACTCAGGCGAGTCAACTTGGACACATCTGAATAGATAGGCTAGGGGCCGAGATCCATACTTAAGCAGAACTTTTTCAAACATTGTGAAATTTCTTTATTTTTTTCTAGAATGTATTTACTTTGAAAAGTGTAAAAACAATGATTTTTTTTTTTAATTTTAAAAAGCATGGAAACACAAAAAAACAAATTTGACACCTTGTTATTTCATAATCATTCTAACATGATTCCACTTGGTGTTTCTCCCCACTTTGAGAAATAACCTTTCAATGTATTTCCATTGATAAATAATTTCGTAAGTTGTTGGACTCAGTAACTTGATTAGTTTAATAATCGAGCAAGAAAGAATGCTTAAAATTCGGCACAAGACATGGCAATTAGAAGAGAAGCAATTTAGTGAGGGCAAAAGACACTACAATTAGAAGAGAAGACTTTAGAGAGAGAAAGACAGGGGAAACTAGAGAGAGAGAGACAGAGGCTTGGAGAGCTATTGTGAGCCTTCGAACCAATAATTTTGTCTATTGTGAGCCTCCAAACTAGTAACGATTGTGAGCTATTGTGCTATATCTGTGGAAAGATAAAAAGAGAGGAGCTTGTTGCTTCGAGAGAGAAAAACCAGTGTAATAGAGAGAAGGGCTTGGTGGTACACTAGAGAGAGAAGGTCGTGCAACGGAGAGAAGCTTTGCTGCAACAAAATTTGTCAAGTTTATACAAACCCAACTTACCAGAGAGATCATGTTGCCTACAACTTAGAGAGAGAAAAACGGTAGAAGGCCTGTAATTTAGAAAGAATGATAGATTTTTTAGAGAGAGACGGTAAAAGGCCTGAAATTTTGGTGTTTCTTTCAGAGAGAAGGATAATTTCTTTCGAGAGAGAATGAAGGATTACAAAAAGATGGCAACCAGTTTTGATTGGTGGCAGAAAGGTCTCTTTTCGGCAGCAGAGGAAGTTTAAGAATCGGCGGATGCATTGGATTAGAGAGAAGGGATATATGGAAGAAATACGTATATGGGAGAAATACGACAAGAAGTAGAGAGATAAGGATGAAAGATATCTGAAAGAGAGAAATTAGAGAGGTCAGAGAGAGATATTGGAGGCAGATAGATGTGAGAGAGATCAGAGGAAGATAGAGAGATCATGACAGAGAGTTTAGAGATAGAAAGAGGAAGTACCAGTTTTAGAGAGACAAGGGAATGAGCAGATCACCAATGGCAGCGACTTTTGGGCCAAGGTGCGACTTGGGCTTAGGTGCATACCAGTGTTTTAAAATGCGGCCACATCATGCGGGATGCGCTCACATCTGTATCCCGTTCGCATATGACCTTTTGACAGATGCAGCCGCATATGCGCCGCGTCAGGCCGTATCCGGCATCATGGCTGCATCAGACCGCATCTCTTCCGCATCTGTTTCCATGAAAAAAAAAATTTGATTTTGCCCCTCGGGGAGGGGCAAAATGGTTTTTTTTTTGTTCCAATGTTTAGGGAAACTGTTTGGGGGGTTACTATACCCCCTAATCGAAGATTTCCAGCCACTTTTGTGGCTTTTTTTCAATCAAATCGAAGGAAAAAAAAAAATTGGCGAAAATTGTTTTTTCATCCAAATCTTCGATTTGGCGGCCGTTTGATACTTGGATGTTCATTTGATGCATTTTATTGTTGATTTGGGGATGTTAAGGTGAATTTGTGATAAGAAATTGGGGATTTCAGAGGCCATGAAGAAATCGAGCACTACTTCACAGAGTCGGTAACTTTTTATTCTTCTTGTACAATAATATTGTTATACTTATTTTTGGGACAATGTCTTCTTCCCAATATTCTAATAACAAAGATCAGGCTTGGAAAGATGCTAAACTAAAAAATCCGAAAGATAGAAATTGTGTAATATGCTTGCTATGTGGAAATACCTATATGAGTGGTATTTTTCGACAAAAAGAGCATTTAGCCGAAATTTCTGGGAATATAAGAGCATGCCCACAAGCTACAGATGATATAAAAAAGGAGATTAGAGAATATTTGGATAGATTGAAAAAAGATAAAGAGAAAAAAAAAAAAGGAA
>NW_006499776.1:10204-46803 GCF_000471905.2 Amborella trichopoda
ACCTTTATTTATAGGAAAAATTGCAAAACCCAAAATGGACTTTTTACGTACTTTACTCCCCACCCAACTTTTAAATATAAAAATTAATATTTTTAGTAAAATTTTCATATAGTTATTTCAATCCAAAAGTAACGGTGATGCATTTCCCGAATTTATGCCTAACAGTGACCATATATACTTAGGTTGCATCCAAATGGTACCCAAATCCTAGACAATATATTTCATATATGCAAATGCTAATGTGAAGCTCATTTTCGTATCATGTAAGAGATTTTGAACAATACTAACATTAATCGTTAATAGCATTGGAAGACTTTATTTGATATTAGATTAATGGAATGTAAGACATGCACGATTGGTTGTGCATGGATCTAGCTTCATGGGCCATTGCTAGATAGAACAATGGTTTCTAAATTTAACCAAATCGAGATCGCATTTGTATGGGAACGGGCTGTCGTGCTTAGTGGGTGCATGAATACATGTGTTATGGATTTGGGTTCTTCATACAAGTGGAGTTCTGCGATGGGGGCGCAGAACACTATTGTCCGGAACGCGATCCTATAATGAATGGAGCTCAATCTTAGGCAAATAGGATCACGAAATTTTTTAGGTGGGGGCAAGACTCAACATTAAATGGGATCGCGTTCTTGTTGTCGATGGGAGCGCGATCCCAATTTACATGGAAAACGTTCCCGTTAATTAGGGATCTCGATCCCAATGTATCAGGATCTCACTTCCTATTCAAACGGGATCTCGGTCCATAACTACATAGAACGTGTTCCCATTAAATTGGGATCTTGATCCCAATGTATCAGGATCTTGATCCCAATGTATCAGGATCTCGCTTCCTGTTCAAACGGGATATCGTTCCGTAGCTTCTACCCTCACCAGAACTCGCTCCCCAAGCTCCGAAGCTTTGGACAGCCGTCGATCGATACTCCCACTCCCAGAACCGAAATCACTCCCACTCCTGCTCCCGGTAACTATGGTTAAGATATGACAATGGGTATATAATTGATACTGTACGATAATGATCTAAAAATTGGGGAGTCAACTCAGGCCCCCAAGCAAGCCGAAACTGATAGGTAGTAGTCTAGACCCACAAGCTTCTCGAGTTTTATTTTTTTTTTTAAGTTCCATATAAAATTTTCCCAAAGAACAGGCCGAGCCAGCTCACTTTAGTGGGTTTCCAGTGGGGTTGGCCAGTCTGGATCATAAAGAACTGCTCTAGTGTCAATACGTGCCTTTGAGGAAAAAGGTCGTATCTGAGTTCTCATTCTGTGGGGCGAAGTGGCGGTTTGGCACCACTAACAGGGTTGACATGTATTTTAGCAAATATAAATGAAAGTGTTTTGTGTGACTCACTAGCCTGCACAATCACCAACGTTCATCGTTAAGATGAACCTCTACAACTAAAAATTTCTAACCAATGAATCAGAAAATATTATAAAATTTTATTTTATGATATTTTATTTTTTATATTTGGATTCAAGATCAATACAAATAATTAGTGGTCAAGGGTGAGTGGTCAAGGGAGCCCGGATGAAAATAGTATGAGTCAAGGGACTCATAAAAACCGGGTCCAATATAAATTGCTAGTGAAGATTCAGTTTGTAACTTAACCAGGCCAGAGGCAAATACATTGATAGAAATCAACCTGTATTCTTGATATTCAATTCTTGTCAGGTAATCGAAGTTCACGTGCATTTCATAGGTCAACTATTCAAATGCGATACCACCCCAATAAATATCTACCCAAAGCCCTGATTAATCTCTAGATCCATTAAACAGATTCTCATAATAAAATATTTTGTAACATATTTCAGTCAATTGTCAAAAAATAAAATAAAATAAAAAAAAAAAAAAGAAAAAAAAAAAAATCAATGTGGAGATAAAGTCAATGTAACCATGCAATAGCAGATGCTCACATTGGAAGTGTTATTCCCTTATTTGTTTTGGATCCAATTATAAAAGAATACTTACGTTTCAACTCTTGCGAAAGTTCCTCACGATCTTTGAAAATATTTTCATAAAACTATTTTCATACGAAAGAACCTTTTCATGCGTTTTTTACACCAATTGGTCCCACCACATTTTTACGTTAATTGGCACAGCCAACTGGTGTGAAAAACTCTTAACACCTAATCATATTGGGGAGTTCTTTTATGCGAAAATATTTTCATACGTACCAAATATACCCTTATGCTCGTATCAAGTGAAATTTTAATTTAGCTATGATCGCCCTAACCCAAGGTTTAAGGATTCCTGCCCTCGTATTATCATGGGATGATGAGGCTGGAGCATATAACTTTCAGGGCACTATGGCCATCTAAATGTTTATCTCATCATTGTGTCAAAATAGGCCCCAAAAATGCTTTATTTACTATACAAAAAAGAGAGTGGACCATATTATGGACATGGTTCTTCCCACAAAAGACCGACTCGTAAACAAAATTCAACTTCCTGAAATTTAATTGATACACAATTTCATCATAAATTTCGGCCCAGTTTCGCCAAATTTATCAGGCCATTCTTTTAGTGGATCTTCAATCCTTGGATGAGTGTTGCACTTTCAACACCAACCAATCAAGCCAATGCCAAAATCCTCGAGCATTATCCAAACCTCTTATTATTGGATCACATAAAGAGTTTCCCTATTGATTTCACGCATATTTCATCAAATTTCGTTGAATTTCAATCACATTGTCGTGGCAACCACAAAGTCCGTTAGTATTTTAACATAATTAAAGTGCTAAATAAATTATTTCAAAATAATGTGTTGTTTTCCTAAGTTTCAAATAATAGAGAGAGAATGTGGTGGATTTTAAGTCCGACATCGATGAGTAGAGTATGAAAAGAATGGTACAACTATAGGAACAATTTCATATTTCATTTTCATGTAACAAAGGACGGTAGAAAAGGATCCTAAAGCCCAACAGGCTACATTTTCATTTCACTAGCCTCACAAGAACAGACGACTTCAGGAACATTCGAAATTGAGTAACGAAAAGCGACCTCAAGCAACATTTTCACTTCACTAGCCTCACAGGAACAAACGACTTCTCACTAGCCTCACAAGAACAGACGACTTCAGGAACATTCGGAATTGAGCAACGAAAAGCGACCTCAGGCTACATTTTCACTTCACTAGCCTCACAGGAACAGACAACTTCAGGAACATCTGAGATTGAGTAACGAAAAACGACCTTAGGAACATCCGAGATTAAAAAACTCCCTCATGAATATCCGAACATCCAGGATTGAGTAACGACAGACGACCTTATGAACATCCGGGATTGAGTAACGAAAAACGCCCTCAGGAATAGTAGAAATTGAGTAACGAAAAACCTCATGAACATCTGGGATTAAAAAAACGCTCTCAAGAACATCCGAACATCCGGGATTGAGTAACGATAGACAACCTAGGGAACATCAGGGATTCCCTTAGGAACATCCGAACATCCGGGATTGAGTAACGAAAAACGCCCTCAGGAACATCCAAGATTGAGTAACGAAAAGCCTCAGGAACATCCGGGATTGGAAAACGCCCTCAGGAACATCCAAGATTGAGTAACGAAAAGCCTCAGGAACATCCGGGATTGGAAAACGCCCTCAGGAACATCCGAACATCGACTTCAGGACCATCCGGGATCGACTAACGAAAAACGACCTCAGGAACATCCGGGATTGAAAAACGCCCTCAAGAATATCCAAACATCCAGGATTGAGTAACGACAGACGACCTTAGGAACATTCGGGATTAAGTAACGAAAAGTACCCTTAGGAATAGCAGGGATTGAACGAAAAACCTCAAGAACATCTAGGATTAAAAACGCTCTTAGGAACATCCGAACATCCGGGATTGAGTAACGACATACGACCTCAGGAACATCCGGGATTCCCTCAGGAACATTCGAACATCTGGGATTGAGTAACGAAAACGCCCTCAGGAACATCCAGGATTGAGTAACGAAAAGCCTCAGAACATCCGGGATTGGAAAACACCCTCAGAAACATCCGAACATCAGGGATTGAGTAACAACATACGACCTCAGGAACATCCGGGATTGAGTAATGTAAAACGCTCTCAGGAACATCTGGGTCCTCAGAAACATTCGGGATTGAGTAACGAAAATCCTCAGGATCATCCGGGATTGAATAACGAAAATCCTCAGGAACATCCGGGATTCCCTCAGGAACATCGAAACATTAGGGATTGAGTAACGAAAAACTCCCTCAGGAACATCCGGGATTGAGTAACGAAAAACCTCAGGAACATCCGGGATTGAAAAACGCCTTAAGGAACATCCGAACATCCGGTATTCAGTAACGACAGATGACCTCAGGAACATCCGGGATTGAATAACGAAAAATACCCTCAGGAACATTCGGGATTGAAAAACGCCCTCAGGAACATCCGGGATTGAGTAACGAAAAACCTCCATCAATAGTAGACAAACAAACTTTCATAACATCTGGACAAGATCAAATAATGAGCAAAGAAAAACACCCTCAGGAACATCCGGGATTGAAAAACGCCCTTAGGAACATCCAAACTTCCGGGATTGAGTAACGACAGACGACCTTAGGAAAATCCGGGATTGAGTAACAAAAAACGTTCTCAGGAACATCCGGGATTGAGTAACGAAAAACCTCAAGAACATTTAAGATTGAAAAACCCCCTCAGAAACATCCGAACATCCGGGATTGAGTAACGATAGACGACCTCAGGAACATCCGGGATTGAAAATCGCCCTCAGAAACATCCGAGATTGAGTAACGAAAAACCTCCATCAATAGCAGACAAACAAGCTTTCATAACATCTGGACAAGATCAAATAATGGATAAGATCGAATAACGGAAAGAAATTCAATCATCGCATGGAAAAGTTGATTATCCAACATGATTGAGTAACTGAAAACTCAACCATTAAACCCAAAACCTATTACATACTACCTGCCCTGGCCCCTTCCCACCATCCCCAAACCTCAAAAATCTCTTCTTTTTCCTAATCAAACCCTTTTCTATCATCCTTTACAAAATTCTCCTCTCTCTCTCTCATCTCCCTCGTACTCAAACCCCAATCCTAAACCCAACAAACCATTCCCATTCCCATTCTCATTGCCACACTCAATAGCTATATCAGTCTCCGAACCTAAACCACCCTTTTCTATCATCCTTTACAAAATTCTCCACTCTCTCATCTCCCTCATACTCAAACCCCAATCCTAAACCCAACAAACCATTCCCATTCCCATTCTCAATGCCACACTCAATAGCTATATCAGTCTCCGAACCTAAACCAAAACCCCCATCTCCGAAGTACCACATCCACCAGAATTATTTTTACCATTCTCCATTTTCGTCGAATCGTTAAACCCTAAAGCCACATCTCCAAAAACATCTTATACCTAAGGAAATTGGGGCAGTGGGTTAGGCCTTCGAGCCAATCAAACTCTTCTTGCTCAATCGATCCATCAGAAGCAACAGTTTTTTTGATCTTTTGCTTTACTCTAAGGTATTGGGCCTCATGTTCCGGACCTTCGTAGAAGCATCCTTCCATGTCCATTGCCATGGAAAAGCAAGTTGATCTTGAGTATGGTGCATAAGGTTAACCTCAGAAGCAATGGGCCTGAACTACTTCTCTCTAGTTTTCATCTTCGCTAGGGTTGCATTAGCCATCATTTCCTTTTATTTATTTATTTTTTTTTTTTTGGGGACTGAATTCAAGCCAACAGAGGTAGAGTTTTCCGACCTCACTGTAGCTATTAGACAGAGAGTCGCAATCAGATTGAGAGCTTCATCAATCAGAGAAACTGAAAACAAAGGCTCTCGATGCTTGAGATACGAAATATCTAATCGGCTCAATGCTTGAGAGAAGAAATATCAACTCGGGAACCTCACTCTGATACTATGTTAGAATTCGTGGCAGCATACATACATAGACATTGAATGAAGAATAGAGAGAGAACACAACATTTATGTGGTTCATGCGCAGACATTAAATGGAGAATGGAGAGAGAATGAACATTTACATAGTTCATGCACAGATATTGAATGGAGAATGGAGAGAGAACACAAAATTTACGTGGTCATGCTGAAACCTTATGTCCACGGATCCAAAACCCAACAGACTACATCTTTGGATGATTATTTGCATCAATAAGTACCTCTATATATAAAGGACAAGAGATAAATATGGTATGATAGAGGTAAATAGTAAGAGGCCTTATCACCAAACTAATTTGATGACTAAGTAACTTTGACTTGGTTTCTTCTTATCTTCTAGATACCTGATCTTATTAAGAGATATACACTCATACATCCATAATGATGTATATCTATATGAATCCGAGATATCCATATCCTAACAAATGAGGGGTGTGGACACTTGTGCGGAGCACATTAAGAGAGGGCGCAAACGCGCTTGATTACACACTTTGCAAGAATAGTCCTTTTCGACTAAAGGTTGCAATCCAAATTCTAAAGAAAACTATAAATGCCACAATCCAAACTCTAGAGAAAACCAAAGGTCACAATGCAAATTGTATATTGTCTTTAGGTTTGATCCTTGTCTTCAATTCATTTTCCGTCCGTTACTTTTATATCCGTTATTTGTAAGCAAGTGGTGGAGGTTTCATTAGATCACCACAACATGCTCACAAAGAGTACATTATTAACTATAACCGGCCGTAGTTTCTTTTTCTTTATTGGGGCAAGTCCACGAGTGTCGCTTTCTTCTATATATAGAAAATCAAATTTCAATAAATGCATACATTGAATCAGGGTTTTTTTAAATTTTAAAGGGTGAGGCAAGAATGAATCTAGTGAGACTGAGGGTCGCAAAGGGTCGGGCCAGCCAGGCCCTTATCAGATAGGCTTGGCAAAAAGCTAATGAAAAAAAAAAAAGAACACTAGGCTGGCACTAGCCCTAGTCAGGCTCTTGAACCACAATTTGTCGCCCAGGCCTACGTTTTTAGGGCCAAGCTGGGCCGCCAGCCCCTTGCCAGCCCTAATGAGACAAACCTTGGCGTGACCATCGAAAGGGTCCGGTCCACTTGGGCCAAAGCCATTGCAAGTGGGTTTTGGACAAAAAAGAGCATGCAAAAGGGTGAGATTGGGAAACGTGGGAATATCAAGCTGTATCTTATATATGTCAAAAAGGGGCAATATATGAAAGTTTCTTTTCTTGAATGTTAAATATAGTAAAGTACTTAAATCTATCACCCCTCGGTCTGGCTTCTTTTCCACTTTGGCCAAAGTTGTTGCAAGTGGGTTTTGGACCAAAAAGAGCATGCAAAAGGGGCAAAAGGGAAACGTGGGAATATCAAGCTCTATCTTATATATCTAAAAAAGGAGCAATATATGAATTTTTCTTTTATTGAATGTTAGATATGGGAAAGTACTTATTCTATCAGCCCTCGGTCTGGCTTCTTTTCCACTTTCCTGATTAATTTTCTTTTTAACTTTTGCTTTTAAATATTCGTAAAGCACCTATCCATATCCCATGCATGTGCTCTAGAAACTAGTGCGAGATACACGGACCAAGATAAAAGGTCCCCAAGTAGGGGTGGCGATGGACCCCGACCCGACCCATACCCGCTAGGTATACCTGACATGGTCCGGGTATTGGTCCAAGTTTTGGACCCGTGGGCAGGGTCGGGGTGCAATAAAGGATACCCGGATTGTCCGGGTACTGGTCTTGCTATTCCCAACCCGGCAAGTACCCGGACCCGAATTTTTTGTTTACCAAAGGCTAAAACCCCAACCCTAAAATCATTTCCATGCTTTTCGTCTTCCCTGGTACCCCAAACGGGCAAACCCCATTGACATCCTCCCTCTTTCCAATTCTTCCTCTCTTAATTTATGGGAGACAGCTCTCTCTCTGGATCTCGAATGTCTCTCTCTCTCTCTAATCTCCCGTCCCTCAAAACTCAATTCTTTGTCGTTCACCATTGTAGATTACAAAAGAGAAAGCTCATAGTGAGGGTGGCAATGGACCCGACTAGACCCCGGACTCGACTAGTACGGGTATGGGTCCAACTTTTGGACCTTATGGTCCAAAACCTAGACCCGAATACATTCGGGTCTGGGTCTAGGTCTGGGTCCAGCCGGACCCGATCCATTGCCACCCCTATCCCCAAGAGCAAAAATGGGGCATGGCTTGAAGTTACACCACCACTACAGGGAACACATGGAAGTGGAGGTTCTACAATAATAAAACAATAAAGTAACTATAATAAGTAAGGGGGTGGAACCTTAAACAATCCAATTAAAGCGCACCTTCAAATTTTATCATATCATGTAATTTTGGTAAAAAACAATCTTAGGATTATCTCAACATTTATTTTCATGTCTAATTATAAAATTTTAAACTTCAAAAATAGTTAAATCAAGTAGATCTATAACATATGAAAATCTTGAAAATGGACGGTCTAGATAATACATTGCAATATGCACTATTTCTGAGACTTAAAGTATATATATATATTATAGCCATACATCTCGATATCGTGATGATCAATTAGAGGTTTTTTCAACATTAAAACAATTTTTTCCGATGGATTTTTAAGGTGCATCTATAATTCTATATTTTAAGGTTGTAACCTTATATAATTTTTTTCCAAAAAGTAATGAATTTTAAATTTAAAGTGCGAGCCTGGAAGTAGGTCTGGTAATGGAAGGGTTAGAGCTAACCCGGTCCAAATCCCTCTAGGGCCTACTCAGGCTAGCCCTGGCTCTGACATGGCCAAGGAGGCCATGGGCCATGCCCGAAGAGCTAGGCCAAATGGAAGAAATAAAAAATATAAAAAAATACATCAAGAGCAAAGGGGTCGGGGCCAGACAGGTTGTTTCTTGACCCCAAGACCAGCTGGCCCTTGGGTCATGGTGACTTGGCCATCAGGCTACAAAAGCACTCGGGCTGCATTTTGTCGCCCAAGCCTTAATTTCTCGATGTGATAGGGAATTTTTATTTTTATTTTTTATATTTTTTGTGATTTTGATTCTTGAAAGGGCGATTGCTTTTCTTACATTGTCACAATATCTCCCCACATGGCATGCGCTTCTTGCGGGCGGCCAATTAATAATTAAGTACAACCGAGATTTCTTGCTTCCAAAGATTGCAAAATATTTTGGAGAATTATAATAATATGATATTCGTAAATGAATTATTCTGCATGAGAACTTCATTTTCTTGGATTAGGTGTTTGTACACAAAAGGATTGGGTAGTGTCCTAAGCATAAATAGCTCATGAGAGATCAGTCTTAATGCTAAATCTAATTCCAAGTATATCTAAGGAAGACTAGATCTATTTTGGATAAGAGAGGAGATGTTCTATACATTAGTTTGATAGAAACTAAGAGGTTCTCTCTGCAGAGATGCACTAATCCATAAAGCCTAACGACATAATTTCCTGATAGTGTATAGGAAAGTTCTTACATTATGATGTATCGGTTAAGGATGAGCAACCTACATGTTTATATGCAACAACTACAGGGAGAGTTGGAGGTGCTGGATTTGGATGGTCTGGCCATTTGTAAGTGGGTATACCTCCATGGAATTGATTATTTATTATGAGTGGAGGAATGAGAGAATATTTTTTGATAGAATCTACAAATTAAAAATATATTCAATTTTCAGAATGACAATTCCTTGTGGTTAAGTGGGTTGACTTCCAATTAGATTTGAATAACTACATGTGAAGAGAATTAAGAGAGTCGGAACAAAAGAGAGGTTGTTACATATAATCTTGCAACTTATTTGTATAGTACAAAATTTAGAGGTATGCCTTATTCTTACATATAATCTTACACCTTATTTGTATAGGATAAAATTTAGAGGTATGCCTTATTTGTATAGTATAAAGTTTAAAGGTATGCCTTATTTGTATAGTATAAAGTTTAAAGGTATGCTTTATTTTTATAGTATAAAATTTAGAGGTTCCCTATATGTTTAGTGAATTGCAAAATTTATATATTGATTTTTAGAAGATTGGAAGTAAAATTTATTTTCTCTTGAGTATTTAAATACTAAAAAATAAATATCTCTGGATTTATAAATCCAATTTGTAAAAATAAAATATCCAGAGATTCGCAAAAAATTCAAATAATCATTCTAAAAATCATATATCATCAAAATAATTAAAAACGGATAATTTTGATGAGAATTAAATCCGATAAGGTCTAGGAATTGTAATATCGTTGGAGCACTCCAACTTCTACTGTGGACTATAATCCACACTTACTTTCTCAAACTGACCCAGCAGTTCCTATGACCCACAGACCACCACAGTAGTTCATGATTAGGCCACCAAAATCAACCAATAAGCAATGATACACAATTTCAATCTATAGACTACAGGTTCTCCCTTAGAGACGAACCAACGTTACCTAGACCTAATGCAACTACAACTCTATGGTGCATAAAGGTAAAATCTCGTACATGTACTCGCTTCTCCCAAAAAGGTGGTTTATTTTTCTGATACGACTATCATATGTACAGTTCGTGTGATGGTTCAATGATGAGGTTTTGGCACTCGTCTCTAGATGCCAACCATCATACACAAGAGTCGCACAATCCCTCGGTTCTCACATCCAAGCAACTCCAACCTCATCAAGGGATGACACACAAAACCCTCATCGATTTAGTTCCGTGCCCAGGTACCATGGGTTTTCCAACTTGATTAGCCTAGCACGTCAAGTAAAGTCTAAATATCAGCAAATAACATTTGTCTAGTTTGGTCCACTAATGACCACACTTCCACTGAGTTTATATTCCACTATATCATAATATTAGTTACAAGCTCTCATAAAGCCTTTAATAACCACAGAAACCAAACATCCATGTCATGCATAACTCTAATTAACATATGGGCATAATATTTGGGATGTGCGCACTCTTTATAGAGTACCTAAAAGAATGTATTTCTACTAAATGAAATATCCAAAACACACCTACAAGTTACATGAGCTTTGGGAGAATAGAGTATTGGTGACCAGAGTAAACGTACTAGATTTGTTGCTCGAAGATTTACGAGAAGGCAGTGCTAGTGGTGGTGTCATCTTGAGTGACAATTGCGATATGGAGTATCTTGCTAAACCATCAGAGTCATCCACTTCATTATTCGACTTGCCTACCAGTGTGGAGGACATTGTCTAGTGAGCCTCTACTTCGAACTACCCATGAAGATCGTCAATTGGAATTTGAGACGGTTGGGCAAGCAAAAAAGGAAGAGTGAAGTTTCTTTTTTTTATAAATAAATTTAAATTTGAAGTTGTGATGTTGTAAGAAAGTAAGTTACCTAGTCCTTCTCTTTGTGATGTTCGGGGTATTTGGGGTATAAAGTATGTTCAATTTTTGTGGTTTGGACTCTATTGGTGCTTTTGGGGTTTATGGATTTTAAATTGTGTTGATGTTATTGACCTGATAAATTTTTATAGATTATTCTTGAAGGCCTTTCTCTAACTTTAGATGGTTGTTACCTAATGTGGGCCCAGTAAAAGAAATTTTTGTTTTTAATACTTTGTCTGTTTTAGTGGATAATGTTAATTTGTTTGTTTGTGTGGGAGGACGTTTCAATCGCATTAAGGGCCCAATGAAACATCGTCAAATATTCTTTGTAATTCATACATGAGAATGTTTGATGATTTCATTCTCATAATGCTCTTATGGATCTTCATGTGAATGGAAGTCATTACACTAGGTCTAATAATGGTCTTATTTAGCTGGTTCAAAGTAAATTGGATAGATTCGTGGTATATGTGAAATAGGAGAGACCATTCCCTCTGGTTGATGTTAACACTCTTCCAAATCGTCCTCAGACCACAATCCTATTTTTTGAATACTTCCAATGATATCAGGGGACCTAAACCTTTCAAATTGGATATTCTATGGCTGGGTAAGGTGGATGTTAGAAATCTGATTAAGCAAACCTATGAGAATACTGTGGTGATCGGGACTTGTGGTTATATAATGCTTAAGAAATTATTGAATGTGAAGCATAAACTTATTGATTGAAAAAAAGAATACTAGATTCCATCTCAAAAATTAAAATTGAAGATACTATTCAGAATATTGATTAGTTAGAGCATGCAATTCAAATTAAGGGCTTTATTATTGAGGAGATGATATTGGAAAATAATGAATTGAATAATTCCCTACACAAACTTCTCAAACTCGAAGAAATCTATTGGAAGTTGAGGTCTAAAGTTAAATGGTTGAAGGAACGCGATATTAATACTGATTTTTTTCCATGCCATTGTGAATGCCAGGAGAAGGAAGAATGATAAGCCTTCACTTCGATGACATTTAAGATAATGATGTGGTAGGTTAGGAGAACAAAATAATTAAACATTTTCAAAAGGTTTTTTCTTGCAAGAATTCTTTTGGAGTTTGTATGGAATGGGTACCCTTTAAAACTTTGAATGAACTCAAAGCTAAAGACCTATCTATATGGAAGAATTTAATGATGCAGTATTCTCCATGCCGAGGGATAAGGGACTTGGGACTGATGGCTTCCCTCTCATTTTCTTTCTGAATTTTTAAGGGTTAATTAAAGACGGACTATTCCACATGGTGAAGGAGTTTTTGGAGATTGGGCGTATTAACAAAAGCAACTCGACCTTTATTGCTTTAATCTCGAAGAATAAGTACATTGCTTGACTTAATAATCTTAGACCTACCATTCTCTTGACTAGTCTTTATAATATTATTGCAAAGGTTTTGCTAATAATATTGAAGAATGTTCTACCCTTGATTATCTCTGGACCTCAATCTACTTTTATTTGCAGCAGTCTCATCACAGATAGCATCATCATTGCTCCAGAAGGTATCCATTTTAGGGTGTCAACTGGTGAGCCTGGTTGTCATTGAAAATTGATAGAATGAGGTATTTTCAGTAAGATTGTGAGGAGAATGGGTTTTGGTTTGAGGCGGATCATATGGATTACGAGATGTCTTTTGAATTCTCATTTTGCTGTCAACATAAATGGAATTCAAAAAAGTTTCTTTAAGACTTCTAGGGGATTGAGGTAGAGGGATCCTCTTTTACATTTCTTTTTTACCTTAGTGGTTGAAGGCTTTAACTTAATGCTCAATAACCATTATAGATATTGGAAGGTTCATTGGGTTTAAGGTCTCTACTGTAGGTCCAATTATTACACATTGCAATATGCAGATAATATGATCATTTTTTATGGAGCCTCAATGAATGAAGTGTGTAACATTGCTACCATTTTAAGGTGTTGCGAACCTGCATTGGGATTGAAAGTTAACTTTTAGAAGATATCGATTGTTGGTGTTGGTTGTGCTAAGGAGCCCATTTCACCCTTTGTTTCTATTGTGGTTTGGAAAGTAAAGCCCTTCACCACTAAATACCTTGGGCTTCCAATTCAAACTCGAGATTGTTTATGAGTGTGTGGGATCTTATTATTAAAAAGTATCAAGTGAAGTTGGACTTGTGGAAATCCAAGTTCTTTTCTTTGGGTGGGCATATTACTCTAATTAATTCCTCCCTAGGAAATTTGCCCATTTACCATATGTCCTTTCTTTTAATGTTTAGCTGTATTATCAAGACCATAAAAAAATTGATGAGGATCTTTCTGTGGGGATTGTTAGATGGAGAAAAGAAGTATCATTTGGTTATTGAGGATAGGGTGTGCATTCCAAAGATGGAGGGTAGTTTAGGCATTCAAAGGCTAAAATTGGTAAATAAGGTACTTTTGGAAAAATGGTGGTGGATGTCTATGACTAATGATGAGTAGCTTTAGAGGAGAATTCTAGCAGCAAAGTATGGAGTGTACCAGAGTGCCCGACTCATTAGTGGTAAGAGGGGTGGGTATAATGTTTGGAAGGGTCTTCAAAGCTAGTGGCGAATTATAGCCGGTGGGTGGTAGGAAAGGGGAATGAGATAATTGTTTGGTCAAATAAATAGTTGGGCGATAGACCATTGAAAATTCAATATCCTCAAGTATTCTCTAAATTATCCAACCCTTTGATAAGGTTGAATGATGTTTTTGCTAGACAAGCTTCGAGGGTGAGTTGAAACATCCTATGTATTTACAATAGAATGCCAAACTGTCATTTTTCAACTGACAAAACTATTTTAGGAATTGGAATGGACTTATATCTCGACAGAGGGAGATGATGAAATAATGTGGGAGGAGGAAAGTGCTGGACTCTTTTCTATTAAATCTTTCTATAGATTATTGTTCCATGATCGCTTTCCGTGGTTGAACTAGGGCCTCTTTAAAATTTGGAAATGGCATTTTCCCCATAAGATCAAAATGTTTCTATGGATTCTCTTTTAAGGAAGAACTCATACGGTGGATGATCTTAGGGAAAGAGGTAAATTTTGGGTCAACATTTGTTTACTTTACAAAAATAATGAAGACAATTAGGATCTTGTGAAATTACAAGTTCTCATTGGAGGTGGGCTTTCCCATTTGGTTGGTTTCCCTATGATTTTACCACAAGGAGATGCTAATAGTTTAGAGCAGCTATGTATTTCAAGACTGTCAAAGAAAGAGAGGGTTTGTTGGGATAATTTGAGGTTGGCGTGGTTATGCGAAGTTTGGCTAGAGCTTAATAAAAGAACCTTTGAGGGGAAAGCTTTATGTATGAAGTAGTTACAAGAGAGGATTTTATGTGGTCATGGTTTTCAGTTACTAAGGAGGGGGATTGTGAATCTAAAGTGGATGTCGTGCTCAATATGACGAATATCGTTTGGTAGTCTACTCTTCTTGCTAGGCCAAAAGGTAGATGGAGTCCACCAGTTTATGGTTGCATCAAGCTTAATTTGGATGGTAGTTCTTTGGGGAATCCTGGGCTAGTGAGGATTGCAGGTGTTCTTAAAAATTCAGATGGTGGTGTTCTTTTCTGCAATTTCGGACCTTGTGTTAATTCTACAACAAACAAGGTTGAATTGCGTGTTGTGCTTTTTTGCCTTAGAGTGGTGAAAGAAAGGTATCCAAGCATGTGTGTAGTGGAAGGTGGTCCCTAAACGTTATCAATTGGTGTAAAAAAATTAGAGACCCTTAAAATCGATGTTGAGATTGTTATGGCTAAAGGTTTTGGATGTAGCTGTTGGGTTGCAAGTTGAGTTTCGCTATGTTTATAGGGAGGCGAACGAAGTAGCTGATTTGTTGCTAATCGTGGTGTGAATGGCTTTGAAATTGTAATTCGTGATTCGTTGTCATTGTAATTATAATATTCATCCATATCATTTATAAAAGTTTATGATCTTGTCGGAAAAAAGAAAACAATGATTTTTAAATCTAAAAATAATTATGCATCTCATCAAGATCAAATGATAAGAAGCTAACTTGTGATACTACGACAGGAGCTATTCCTACAGTCTATTTAGTCCGCAAGGCTAGGAGATGTGGAGCATATATAATTTCATATAACAAGGGACATATAGAAAGTTCTCCCTTAAAATAGAGGGCCTCAACAAGCAGCCATTTTTCCTAAAAACTCCAATGCTTAAAAGGCATGGGCTCAGTATGTGCCGAGCCAAGATGACTCCTAAGTTGGACCGGTGATTTTTTAACCAAATATTTGGTTTTGAGCTCACCTGGGCTCTAAGTCGATTTGAACAATTACTGAGCCGAGTCTTTTATTTTTTTTTTTAATTTAAACACCGAAAAATTGAAACTAACAATGTATGACCCGTTATTTTTTGGGATTGTATAAAATGAGATTATTTATCTTTATCAAATGTCCAATTGGATAGCTTGGGATGTATCATGAAGTTCAAGAGATCTTTTTCTGAACTTTGAGACTAATCAATTATATATTCACAACTACTCGATTTGAAATCCGATGGACAAGAGTGACTGATGTCATTGTCCTAAAGGGAAATGATCTCTTCATGTACTTTTCCTTATTTTCCAAGAAGACCTTGACGCCATATTTTACAGCAGGACCACACACCACACACCACACACCACACATGCATGTGCTTACACTTCTTGAAAATCGTTTTCAAAGCCTTACACTTGCATCAGCTTCTTCAATTATAATATCTCAACTAGGGCTAAAGCAACCCTAG
The DNA here is from genome assembly GCF_000471905.2 of Amborella trichopoda. The sequence continues at coordinate 26,258 of NW_006499776.1, forward strand.
CTACAACTTACCTAGTGATAAGGGCACGGTTTGTATAGAGTCTAGGCTCTAAACAATCAAATTAGAGCCTACCATAAAATAGTGTCGAGAAATATGGTTTCAATATTGAAAATCTTCATGATAGATTTAAAATATATTTTCATCTTTATTTATAAAGTTTAAAGCTAAAAAAGTAGTGTAGATTGATTGATCTATGAAAACTTGAAAATCTTGAAAATTGACGGTCCAAAAATGCGCTATAAAATACACTATTTTCAAATTTTGAAATCCATTTTTTTTCATGTATATGCATCTTGATGTCGAGACGATCAATATGATGATACTTCTTCTAGTAAAATTTTGAGGTAGGCTCAAATTCGATTATTTAGAACCTCGGCTCTGTATAAACTTTTCCCTTAGTGATAATGATGCCTGATGTATGGTTAAAATGTGTCTATTTTTATATTTAGTGAAAGATTCCTTGGATGAAAGGGACTCCCTGCTTCTGTCTCAACGCGTGGTGATGTTGAAAATGCCATGGTCCAAGCCTGGGGATGTAGCTAGTCTAGACTCTAGGCTCAGTGCTAGGAGATATAGGAGGAGCGTATCTTAATTTTGAGGCTCGACTTGGAAATGAGCTGAGCTTCATAAAGAGCTCAATAAAACTCATATAGGATGCAGTTTCTATATGGCCTAGACCTTATGAAAGAAAAGTTAACTTTTATATCAAATTTTTATTCAGAAAATACTTCGGGCATGGAAAATTTGTACAATGGCACTAAAATCTATTTCCATCATCGATTATGAAATTTGTAGCTCAAAAAATAGAAAAGATCTTGTAGATCCCTGAACATTTGAAAATTGACAGTCTCGATAATGTGTCATGATATACATTATTTTTAGGGTTTGAAATCTATTTCTTTTTCTTTTTCTTTTTTTTCACAACTGTAATAGTCAAAGTCGAGATAATCGATTTTAAGGTTTTCTGACTCCAGAACTGTAATTTTATGTGAGTTTTAAGATGTGGCGGGTGCGGTTTGTATAGAGCTGAGGCTCTAAACAATCAAAGTAAAGCGCACCTTTAATTAGTGTTGAGAAATATGGTTTTAATATTGAAAATCTTTGTGATAGCCTTAAAATATATTTTCATCTTTAATTATAAAATTTGAAACTTCAAAAATAGTGTAGATCAAGCAGATCTATGCAAACTTGAAATATTGAAAATTGATGGTCTAAAAATGCGTTACAAGATGGACTATTGCCAAAACTTTAAATCCATTTTTTTCTCATGTCCATGCATCTTGATGTCGAGATAATCAATTTGGGGATATTTGGGCATCAAAACAACGTATTCTAGTGAAATTTTTGAGGTGGGCTCTAATTTGATTGTTTAGAACCTCGGCTCTATATAAAACTTTTTCCTATAAGTAATGCACACATCCAAATGTTATCTAGAGAAGTAATTTTAATGTCTAATACTTTATGATGACTTGAAAATTTACTTTATCCCTAGTCATGAAATTCAAAATTTCAAAATGGTACAAAATCAGCAGATTAATAAACAGTTGAAAATCTTGAAAATTGATGGCTCAAATAGCTTGTTACAAGATTCACTACTTTTAGAACTTGAAATTCTTTTTCCTTTCTTATTCATATATCTCAAGATCAAGGCGATCAATTGGAGGGTTTTCCAATCTAGAGGATTTTTTATGTGCACCATACTTCAATTGTATTATCTTGACACCTTATATAATTTTATTTTCTTTTAAGATAATATTGTTTTGGTTTTTTATTTACATAAGGTTGCAAGTTTTCAACCTTAAACAATGAAAGTAAGGCACACCTCCAAACTTTGTCATATGATGCAATTTTAGTATCAAAAATTTCTAGGATGGCCCGAGAATATATTTTTATCTCTAATTACAAATTTTAAACTCTAAAAGTAGTTCAAATCAAGTAAATCTAAAAACATATGAAAATCTTGAAAATTGACGGTCCAAATAATGTGTTACAAGATGTACTACTTTTGAGACTTAAAATCTTTTATTTTTTCCACATCTATACAGCTGGATGTCTAGATGATCAATTAGATTTTGAAACTCGAATCTATTTTTTTTTTTTCAGTTTTCTCCACATCTATACATCTGAATATCGAGATGGTCAATTAGATCGTTGGAAAATCAAAATAGCCACCTTAATATTTCAATATAAAGTATCAACTTTATATGAACGTTTTCCATATTTTTTAGATGGTAGTCAAGATGGTAACCATGTGCAATTTTAAATTTAAAATACATCGATAAGATGCTGTTTCAAAAGGGTATATACACGAATATGGACGCACCCAAGCTTTTCCTTAATTAATAGTTTTCCAAACATTCTAAAAATGAGAGACCACGTCCACTTTTTCAAAAAGATAGAGAAACGTGTGGAGACGAGCGGGGAATAGACAAAGCACAAGAGCACTTGTGGATTTGCAAGGTTTTGGAAATTTTTCTACAATCTTCAGTTAAAGAAAAGCTTATACAACACGGCAACTTTATTATAGAAGTAGGGCGATATATTTATTTTATTTGGATATGGAAGATATAGGTAGGTCTGTTTTTATATATAATTAAAATAGATGGTGTAGAACAACATAACTTTATTTTTACAAATAAAGTAGCCTCCTTTATTTTAGGATGTGGTTTTTATAGAGCCGATGTTCTAAACAAGCAAAGTAAAATGTACTTTTAGATAGTGTCAAAAAATGTGGTTTCAATATTGGAAATCTTTGTGATAGTCTTAAAATATATTTTCATCTTTAATTATAAAATTTAAATATTTAAGAATAGTGTAGATCGTGTAGATGTATGAAAACTTGAAAATCTTGAAAATCTTGAAAATTGACGGTCCAAAAATGTTACAAGATTGCACAATTTCTAAAACCTGAATCCGTTTTTTTCTCATGCCCATGCATCTTGATGTTGAGATGATCAATATGAGAATATTTGGGCATCAAAACAACCTCTTCTAGTGAAATTTTTGAGGTGGGCTCTAATTTGATTGTTTAGAGCCTCGGCTCTATATAAACTTTTTCCATTAGGATTTGACATGTCTTTAAGAGTATGGACTATTTTTAGGTATATTTCAACTATACTCCATTTAGTTAAAATAGATGGTGTAGAACAATACAACCTTATTTTTACAAATATAGTGGCATGGGGACCACTATATTGGGTGTCTTGGTGACAGGGGTATTGGAGAGCCCAACGGAAAAAGTTAAAAAATGTCGCGTCATCGTAAGTGTCTTGGTGACAGGGGTGTTGGGTGGCACAGATGAAACAAGAATAACAAAAAACCTACCTTAAAAAACACCTCAAAATTGCCTTTGATACTTTTGATGTCTTACTTATGCACTCTCGTGTTATTTAAGGAAAAGTATACAAAGAGACCATTTACTTTTAATACAAGGATGTCACAATTGTTTTTATCCATCAAATTTCAAATCGGGCAGTTGTAACGTGCCATTAACCACACTCAAAGTTAAAAAAAAAAAAGCTCTTGAATTTCATGACACACCTATAACCATATAATTTGACATCTAATACCTAGGAGTAATTGTGACCTCCTTATAACAATAATAAATGGTCCCATGTACTAGAGGGAAAATTTTATATAGAGCCGAGGCTCTAAACCATCAAATTAGAGCCTACCTAAAAAATTTCATTAAAAGAAGTTGTTTTTATTCCCAAGTATCCTCAAATTGATCATCTTGATATCAAGATGCATGGACATGATAAAAAAATGGATTTCAAGTTTTGAAAATAGTGTATTTTGTAATGCATTTTTGGACCATCAATTTTCAAAATTTCATCGATTTGTCGATTTGCAATATTTTTTAAGCTTTAAAATTTATAAATAAAGGTGAAAATATATTTTAAGACTATCACAAAGATTTTCAATATTGAAACCACATTTCTCGACATTATTGAGGGTAGGCTTTAATTTGATTGTTTAGAGGTTAGGCTCTATACAAACCGCACTCTTTACTAAATGTAACCATATTTTGTTGTTAGTTTTCTTATCATAGTAATGTATTTTGTATTATTCTTTTCGAATCATTTTCGATGGTTCTTTTACTGGTGATAAAATCTAGGCCTTTTTGCCATTCTTTTTGCGAAATAGAGATAACTAGGCCAGTAATTCTTAAAGAAATTTGAGACAGAGAGAGAGAGAGAGAGGAGGAACACTTTGAAAAAATAATTATGCCCCCCACAACACTTGTGGTGGTTCTTTCAATGGTAATAGAAGGGTAGAATGTATAATTTCCTATCTTGTTACATGCAACATACGCTTTCCAATCTTGTCTAGATTTTGTTTCTATTATTCCCCCTTAAACTTAGTGGACTCATTTGAAGCTTGAGTTTGAAGCAAAGATCTCGAAAAACATTTTGTGGCAAAGGCTTGGTGACGATATCAGCTGCATGATTTCAAGATGAAACAAATCGAGTGATAAGTAATCTAAGAGCAACATTTCCATGCACAATATTGTCACAAAAAAATGTTGGTGGTTGAAGCAAAGGCATCCCAATATCCCAAAAAATAAAAGAAAGTCATGTCAATTCTGCAGCAGTGGATGTCATAGATCAATATTCCACTTCAGCACTTGAACGGGCCACAGTTGATTGTTTCTTAGCACTCCAAGATATGCAGTTGGAGCCAATATAGGTGTAGAAACCAATGGTTGAACAGAGAGTGTTTGGACACCCAGCCCAGTCTGCATCAGAGAAAACATATAAGTCAAGTGAACTATCAGAGATTCTTGTGCTACAGAACTATGTACTATTGAGATAACAAAGAATTTGCTTCACTACCTGAAATTTTGCAACTGTACATAAATTGACATACTAAATTAACACTATAGAAAAGGTCAAGCAGTGTTATTGTTATGTATTGAAGTGCACCAACATGCTCCGACAAAACAGATAAATCAAGAAATGGAGCAGAAGTCTCATGAATATTATTCTTCATTGCCACTAGTGTTGAAATAGGTTTTGCACTGAGCATTTGAGTACGATCAAGAAGATCTCGAGCATATTTGCTTTGCGATAAAAAAATTTCACCTGAAAAATAAGATACCTCTATGCCAAGAAAGTAGTGAAGAGGTCCAAGATCTTTCATTGTAAATTCCATTCCAAGTTGGAAAATAAATCGTTCGAGAAAATATGAATTATTACCAGTAACAATAATATCATCAACATAAATGAGAAATATAATAGTGCATTGAGTAGTGCAAAAAACAAATAGAAATGAATCAATTACGCTACAATAAAATGCCAATGATAATAAATAGTCACTAAATTGATCAAATCAGGCCTGTCGTGCTTGCTTAAGACCACTATAAAGCTCTTTTTAATTTGCGAACATGATATGGATATTTTGGACTCACAAATCTATGAGGTTTTTCTATAAATACATATTCCTTAATAAAGCCATGCAGGAAAGCACTTTTCACATCAAGCTGTTTGATAGGCCAATGATGCACAATAGCTATGGTGAGCACAATCCGAATACTAACATGCTTAATAACATGACTGAATATTTCAGAAAAATTAATTACAACAACCTTATTATACCCTTTAGCAGCTAGTCTTGTCTTAAGTCTCTCTAGACTACCATCAGACTTTAATTTAGCATTATAAACCTAATGATAACCAACAATATTCATACCTGAAAGATGGGGAATTAGCTCCCAGGTTGAATTAACATGTAGAGCTTCAATTTCCTCTTCTATTGCATGATGCCATCCCAGATGACCCAAAAAAAACTTAATGGTTTTAGGTACAGAAGGCATAGCTTCAAAAGTATGAGCATTTAAAATTGCTGCCATGGATGAAAAAATCTATGATCTTCGAGTACTACCTTGAGATCTTGTGACCATGTGATAATAAAATGTTCAGAGACAGGTAAAGAATTAGATTGATTAGTTTCTTGAGTGGCAACATTTTCATCACCACGATTGTGTGCTGCATCATCCTGGATATCTTGGATAGGTGTTGCAGGGGACATCTTCTTCTATTAGAGAAGTGGGATAGCTATCGTTGATGATGGGCAAAGCAAGACCTGAGGGACCAGATACATCAATGGTGTCCTATATGGGTGGTTTATGTGGAGGTGGTCAATCAAAAGAGGAAGGAATCTGTGAGTCATGGTCATAACACTCTGACCATTCTGCATAGGTGGACAACTCCCCCTGAACATGAGTACTATCAAACAAAGAATTTGGAGTTAGCATAAGGATAGATATTTTCATCAAATACAACATGTTTATATATATAAACTCGCCCTGTAGGTAGATGAAAATATTTGTAATCGTTATGTTGAATACTAACCCAAAAATACACTTGGAAAAGAACGAGGGCAAAATTTATCTGCAGCGTAGTCTCGAAGGTGTAGAAAACACCGATAACCAAAAACCTAGAGTGAAGAATAGTCTGGTAGGCGACCAAACAACAAATAATAGAGTAAATCCATTTGCAAATTGGCCGAGGGAATCTTGTTTATTACAAAGATTGTAGTGTGGAAAGCTTCAACCTAAAACAGTTGGAGAATTCTAGCATGAAACATCATGTAAGACCCAATTCTACAATATTTATATGTTTTCTTTCAACTATTCAAATATTTATATGTTTTCTTTCAACTATTCCCGGACATGATACATGTTGCACAATTCCATTCTCAGTAAAATGATAATGAATTCTTTCTTAGCAAATTTACCACTTCCATCACATTGAAAAATTCGAATTTGTTTCTCAAATCTCCTTTCAACCATACGATGAAATTTTACAAATGCAGAGAAAAATTCGGATTTTCTTTTCAAATGATAAGTCAAAGAAAAAAGAGTGTAATCGTCTACAAACATCACATAAAAGTGACAACTCTAATTAGATAAAACTGGAGCAGGACCCCATAAATCTAAAGGAATCTGATAAGTGGCTCTGTAGAGGGCTTATCAGTACTATTAATTGGGAGTTTACAATTTTTTCCCATCTAACAACTGGCACAAATAGAATAAGATTTATTTCATTCATCAACATTAATTAAATGTTTAGATTCTAAGTAACAAACTACTTTAGTTTGAGGATGTCCGAGTCGTTGATACCACACATCTTCTGATGTTCTCTTGTTTCGATTAGAAAATAAAGCTTCATTCGCATCCTCAAGTACATAAATTCCACCCTTTTTACTCCCGCTGGCTAGAGTTCTTCTTGTACTCCTTTCCTAAATCCGAAAACTATTTGATGAGAACTCAAAAATACAAGGAATATATTTTATAAATTGGCTAATATATAGTAAATTCATTTTCATATCTGGCAGCAAAAGAACATTAGAAATATTAAATTTTTCAGACCCAACATCAACATTTGCATTACCAACATGTGAAATAGTCAATTGCTCACCATTGTCAATCATGACTATATCTCTATCACTATAAGAGCGAAGGTTTTGTAGTTTACCTAAGTCTCCTGTCATATGAGTTGAGGCACTAGTGTTTGGGAACCATTTTGAGTCTTGGGAATTTTCTATAGTCATTGCAGCAAGAGCTTGAGGAATGTATTTTTCTTGGTACATATGATTGAATCGGTGCCATCACTTTGATGTAGTATGTCCAAATTTTCTACGAATTTGACACTTTTCCTGGGGTGTCTGAGTTGATTGTTGTATTTGTGAATCTTGTTTGAACATTTGATTCACGTGTTGTAGTTGTATCACTACTTTCTTAGTTATTATAAGGAACATCACATCCCCAATTATTGTTCTGGCATGTTTGAGCAAATCCATACCCCCGAGAATTGAAAAATTGTTGACCACCAAAGTTGTGTATGCCTTTATCTCTGTAATTTTTAGTACCTCTGTTAGGTCCGAAATTTTTCTGTTGTCCAGCAATAGACATATGTTTTTTTGGATATGAGTTGTTTTCATAGACATGAGACTGATTTCTAATCTCATGGCTTAGAAGAAATGGTATAATTTCATAATAAAAAGGAATCAGAGGCTTAAGCAGGTGGTAGCAAAACTCTCATATTTTGGACAAAGTCCATTAAGAAGCCCAAATACTTTATTTTTATATGGTACAAGTTTTCCAATAGCAGTTAAATCATCACAAATACTCTTGAACTTGTATATGTATTTTGATAGGGTTGAATTCCTTTTCTTGCAGAGTTGGAGTTGTTGAGTAAGTGGGAACTCCATAGCTTGAGAATTACCTACATAGGCATCCTTCATATATTTTCAAACTTCTGTAGAAGTCTTGAGGCCAATAACAAGGCTAAGACACTCTTCAGATTATGCACATGTTATCCATGCTTTAAGAAGCCGGTCAGACTTTAACCCTGATTTGTAGTCCGAGTTTTCTATTTCACTCTTACCATCATGAGAGAAAATCTTTTGACTTGGTTTAGGGTAATCACCATTAATGAATCAAAAAATTTCATACTCTCAATGAAAGAGAGCATTTGAGTTTCCCATAATAAATAGTTGTTCAGTGTCAACTTAATAGACACAAAGTTTCCTATATTAAGGGTTGATGGATAGGGATATTTGTTTAATGAGAATGAAACATCCATTGGATTTAGAAGATTTTTTATCATTATTATCAGAGAAGGTATGAGAGTGGATATGGAGGAGAGAGTTCATGTGAGTGAGATAAGGGGGGTTTGATTCTACTTTCTAGAGAGAGAATGAGGAGTAGCAAAAGACGATGAAAAAGTGACGTTTGGATGCAAAAGACAGGTATTACCACGACCAATAGGAGAAGCAACAACCAATGAACAATGAGAAAGTGTAATGTTTTGTATGCAAAGGACAAAAGTATTACCAAGCAATAACCACTGAACGTGTGAAACGTTTTGGATGCAAAAAAAGAAAGGGATTAACAAGACCAGTAGGAATATAGGATTGGGTAATGTGCGTACCAGACTTATGAATTTGAAGCTCCAAACCTAGACGCTAGATCTTTAGCCACTTGCCATACAACAAAAAATATAAGATTCATTGAAAAACTGATGCCAACATTTGACTTTCGAGAGGCTTATGGGCACAAAAAATATAAGATCCATTGAGAAAACTGATGCCAACATTTGACCTGCGAGAGGCTTATACGCTTGGCTCTGATACTTTAAAGAAATTTGAGAGAGAGGAACTTTTTGAAAAAAAAATAATTATACCCCACACAACAATTGTGGTGGTTCGTTCATTGTATATATAATGGTAATACAAGAGTAGAATGTATACTTTCCTATCTTGTTACATGCAACGTGCACTTTTCTATTTTGTTACATTCTCCTCTCAAAAAGAAAGAGTGATACAGTTTCCTATCTTATCTAAATTTGGTTTCTATTAATTCCTCCCAAGGATAAAACATTATGAACAAGTTGTGAAGCTGGTCCATGAAGCATCGCCACCCATTTCAACGTTACTCAATTGATGGAAAATCAAGAGTCAAAAAATCCCGGCCCAACAGGAATCGGAGGAACCTCGAGAGATCACAATTCTTGGAGTAAATTTACATTCTCAGAACTGCTATCCAAATGTGTTACAAATGAAGTAGAAGAAAAGGCATTGTTATAACAGCTCGATTTCATATAAGAGCGTCCACAAACTTGGAGTGAAAAGCAATTAGCACAGGAAACCCTATTGTTCTCTTCAAGGAAAAGAAAAGCATAAAAAGAGACCATTTGACTTAAGGAAATCACGATCGCCCTTGTCCATCCAATTTTAAATAGGGTGGTAGTGAGTGTGTCTAGACTCAAAGTTTAAAAAAAATTCTCAAACTTTGTAAGACAGCCTAGGCCATTTAAATTGACTTTTGATTATTACGAGTAATTGTAACTTTCTTATAACAAAGATAAATAATCTTATAGTATGTTATGCACCACATACAGTACATCAAAGCCACCATCTTGAATAATGAACAGTGGATTACGCATCACAAACAAACGTACACCATATGCATCATCAAAGGCAAAACAGTTGATGCCCCTTTGTGAGAATGCCTCTAAAGATCCACATATGATCACTTTACTAATGATCAAGACTCACTCTAATCCAAGTTAAGAAAGTGTAATAACAGAAGGTCATTCTCTTGGGGATGGGGTTTCTATGAGTCAGCCAAGCCAACTCATATGTACATATGTGGCCCTCCCACTAAAATCCATTTTAAAATATTTTTTTTGGAGATTCATTATCTAAGCCAAGATGATCATAAATATGAAAAGAAAAATAAACTTTAAAATTAAAAATATATATATTTTTTAATATTTTTTTATGCATTGTCCATATTTTATTTATGAACAATACACTTTAGATAACATCCATCTTTAGAATGGACGTTTGTAAGTCAATGGAAATTTTGATTCTCTTAGGGAAGTTTAGGTTGTAGAAAATGTTTAGGGCGGGTGTAATATTTGTGAAAAATGTTTGGGATCGTTTTGGCCATTTTCTCATCCTAAAAGCTGGGATGTCACATGCTTTCGACCACCGAAAATGGTGTTTCTTGTGCCGCTTATATAACCCCACCATCTTTGCACTTCCTTGTTTTAAATCCTTATGCCAATGGTTCAAGCTTTCAAAAGCTGTGCTTATTTCTTTGTCATTGTTAATATAGACATACTCATTTTACTATTTTTATATCTTCACTAATAAGCATACACTCATTTTATTATGGATGGAGGTTGTATAGAGCCCAGGCTCTAAACAATCAAATTAGAGCCTACCTTCAAAAAGTGCCGAGAAATGTGGTTTCAATACTGAAAATCTTTGTGATAGCTTTAAAATATATTTTCATATTTATTTATAAAGTTTAAAGCTTCAAAAATAGTGTAGATCGATGTATCTATGAAAACTTGAAAATCTTAAAAATTGATGGTCCAAAAATGCGTTACAAAATACACTATTTCCACAAGTTGAAAACCATTTTTTTCTCATGTCCATACATCTTGATATCGAGATGATTGATGATATTTGAGCATCAAAACAATCTTTCCTAATGAAATTTTTGAGATAGGTTTTTATTTGATTGTTTAGAGCCTTGGCTCTATATAAACTTTTTCTTTTTATTATTGATGAGGTGAGGGTTTTAGCTGAAAAGGTGCAACTGCTCCCTTTCTTTTCGATGCTTTCGATGAGTCCCAAAAATGATATGGCCCTCCTTTTGACCTACCCCAAGATCAAGATCTTAATAAATGAGTTTGGAGAATTAACAATATTGTATCTCAACTTGTGATTTGAAACTTAGTTATCAAGATTGGATTTGACTACCTGATCCAACCTGTCAGATTATAGACTAGAGCCTTGACTAATCTGGTGTAAAACAAAATTTGAATCTAGATTGTATATTTCAATAAATTCTAAAACCCCTCGGATTTCGATCATTTCAAGAGCTCTCAATTGAATCAATCAGGACAACGGTATGGAGCGGTTTGAATGATTCTTAGGGCCTGTTTGGTACATGGAATTTAAGGCATGGATTTTTAATATTTTGGATATTGCTAAAATCCATGGATTGCTTAGTGCCTAGTATACTTAAAATAAATAAAATAAAAAACATGGAAATAAGACCTATTTTTTCATGATTTCATTTCAACTCCAAAAGCTGTTTCTTTGAATTTCAACTCCAAAGGCCAATGGATTTCACTCATTGGCTTCTTCAACCCGAAACATAGGGAACATTTGGTAAGTATGAAAATTTTAAAGAGAAAAAGGACCTAAATTTTTTTAAAGAGAAAAACTATCTCAAAATTTTTAGAAAGAAAAACTATATCAAATTTTAACTTTTAGAGAGAGAAAGTATGTTAAAATTTTAGAGAGAGAAAGTACCAAATTTTGTTAGAGAGAAACTATCTCAAATTTTAAACTTTAGAGAAAAACTATCATATTTTAGAGAGAGAAATTATCTCAAATTTTTAGAGAGAGAATCTATTTCAAAAATTTTAGAGAGAGAAACAATATCAAATTTTAATTTTTAGATAGAAAAATTATAAACATTTTTAGAGAGTACCTAAAAATTTTTAGAAATAGAAATTATCTCAAAAGTTTTAGAGAGAGAAATTATATCAAATCTTAAGTTTTAGAGGGAGAAAGTATTCTTAAAATTGTAGAGAGATAAAATTTTCTTAACTTTTAGAGATAAATTATTATAAATTTTAGAAAGAGAAACTGCCAAAAAACATTTAGAGAGAGATATATCTCTCAAGTTTTTAAGAGAGAAACTATCTCGAATTTTGAGGTTTAGAGAGATAAAATATATTAAAATTTTAGAGATAGAAATTATATCAAATTTTAGAGAGAGAAACTACCTAAAAAATTTTAGAGATAGAAATTATCTGAAAATTTTTGGAGAGAAACTATTTCAAAATTTATGTTTTAGAAGGAGAAAGTATTTTAAAATTTTAGAGAGATAAAATATATCAAATTTTAGATGGAGAAAGTATATGAAATTGTTAGATGGAGAAACTATATCAAAAAAAAATTTAGAGAGAGAAACTCTCAAAATTTAATTTTTGGTGACAAAATGTATCTCAAATTTTAAACTTTAGAGAGAAAGTATATCAAATTTTAGAGAGACACTATATCAAATTTTAAAGAGAGAAAATATCTCAAAATTTTAGAGAGAGAAACTATCTCAAACTTGAAGTTTTAGATAGAGAAAACATATTAAAATTTTAAGAGAGTAACTATATTAAATTTTAGAGAGAGAAAGTACATAAAAATCTTTAGAAAGAGAAACTATAGCAAAATTTTTAGAGATAAATTATCTCAAATTTTAACTTTTAGATAGAGAAAGTATCTTAAAATTTGAGAGAAATACTATGTCATATTTTACAGAGAGAAATTACTTAAAAATGTTTAGAGAGAGAAACTATCTCAAAAAGTTTTAAGTTTTAGAGAGAGAATTTTAAAATTTTAAAACGAGAAACTATATTAAATTTTAGATAGAGAAATCACCTAAAAAATTTAGAGAGATAAACTACCTCAAAATTTTTAAAGAAACAATTTCAAATTTTAAGTTTTGGATAGAAAGTATATTAAATTTTATAGAGGGAAACCATATCAAATTTTAGAGAGAAAAACTATATGTAGACACACTATCCCAAATTTTGAGTTTTAGAGAGAAAGAAGTATATTAAAATTTTAGAGAGATTTGGAATCCATGAATTTGGAATAGTTTATCCTATCAAGAGATTTGAGGAATCCATGATAAATATCCTAGATATTGAAAATCCATGGATTTCAAATATCCAATATACCTAATTTCCTTCTATCCAAACGGGCCCGTAGATCGTCGATCCAATAGAAAATGGATTTTGAATGGCGGATGGGTGGCGTGGCGCATGATGCTCTGATGGGGACCCCAACTCATCCTAACACTTGCTTCCTCATTATTTTTAATATATTTCTATCCCTTTTTCATTTCATAGTGGGGAGATGTGCGTATATTTCTAAGCAAGCACGAGGCCTCCCATTTTCCTTTGCCCCCCATTAGGGTAGGGCAAGCAATGGGCTAGGCCGCCAGGACCGGATGGCTTAGTCTAAAAAAAACAAAAGTAGGTCTTGGCCTACAAAATATGGCCTAAGGGCCAAGCCGCTACCATACCCTACGGGCAGGGTCGGGCAAGGGCTACGACATGGCTTGGTTTGGCTTAGACCTGATAGGGCCAGGGCTAGACCTGGCCCTCTTTTGCCAAGGCAAGCTGGGCCTCGACTGGCCCTATGGAAACAAGGGCTGAAGCAGGGCCAAGGCGAACTCGATCCATTGCTAGCCTAGGTGGTGGCGGTGGTATTAGCAATTAATTATAAATAAATTTTGAGAGGCAAAAAAAATTGCAATTCAAGTACTGATAAATGTTTAAATCGAGCATGTCAGCTTGAACATTGTGATTGAGGATTTTAAGTTCTAAAAATAGTGTATATTGCAACAAATCATCTAGACCACTCATTTCAACTTAAAAATAAGTCTTAACAAATCCGCAAGATCTGTACTATTTTCTTATTTTTCAAATTTTATTATCGGTCTTGGAAATTGATTTTAGATTCATCATGAAGATTACCAATATCGAAAGTAATTTCGGGATGAGGATTTGACCGCGAGGCTTTATTTTGCTTTCATATAAACGCTGGCCCTATAAAAACTTCATCCGTGTATATTTTGTATGAAAAAAGTATACATAGAGCTGAGCCTATAAACAATCAAATTAGAGCCTACCTCAAAAATTTCACTAGAAGAGGTCGACTTGATGCCCAAATATCCTCAAATTGATCATCTCAACATCAAGATGCATGAACATGAGAAAAAAATAGAATTCAAGTTTTGGAAATGGTGCATCTTGTAACGTATTTTTAGACCGTCAATTTTCAAGATTTTTATAGATCTGCTCGATCTACACTATTTTTTAAGCTTTAAATTTTATAATTAAAAATAAAAATATATTTAAGGCTGTTATAAATATTTTTAGTATTAAAAACCACTCGATATTATTTGAAGGTAGGCTTTACTTTGATTGTTTAGAGCCTCGGCTCCATACAAAGCACACCCTATTTGTATTAGATAGGCATCTTTATAGGAAATGTTGTGTACCACTTGTCTTGAGGAAGCCTGGGTGTATTTCTCGAAACCACATCGCCCTAAAATCTAAAATCGCTTATTTCCTTGCGATTGCCTTTCACATGCATGCCACTTCCTTTGGATGACTCTCGATACCCAGGGGTACAATGGTCATTTTTCCAAATTTGGAAGCAAGTGATTTGGGGGCATTTTAGCTAGGAAAATCTTATTTTATGAGCACGTATATTGTGCTCCCTCGGCGGTTAGAAGTTCTACCTGAGAGACTTTTTTCAATCTAAAATTTTAAAAACTGTTCAAAAATTATTAGATGATTGTTATAAAAAAAAATTGACATTCACTCAACCACTTCAATCTCACCATCTAAAAATTGGGTGGCCTCTGTTGAATCCGAGATATGATTTTTTTTCAAGTACATAGATAGTACAATTAGGAATTTCTTATATGCAAATTCATCCATATGGGTTGAAGAGGTGACACATCTAAATTTTCTTGTCCTAAAATTGATTCTAGGTGGATTTTTACCCAAGAAAACAAATGAACATTCTACTCTTGAGGGAGTAGAGTATCTTTTAGTATATTTTATTAATTTTTGGCAACTGAAGAGAGACAAAAAAAAAAAAATGCAGAAAAGAGGTTACTTGTCAATTGTGGTTGGTTAAGGAGGAGTGAAGCAGAAGCACTTATTTTCCTACTTCTTATGTTTATTGACATGGTTAGGTATACTCTTTTATATTATTTTAATCATGTCGCTTGCAAAATTATTGCGTAGTTGTTAGGGTGGGATGACCTCAAAAATAGGATGTGGAGGTTTTAATCTCACCTAATCTTTAATCCGAATGACAAAGAAAGACCCTAAATATATTGAAAAGATAATTCATTAAACAATCATCATCTTTTGATGAAATTATAAACATTCATCATTCTCTTGGTGAAATTTTAAATATCTCACTATTTAATCAAATCCCATATGGCTTTAAGTGTTATAAATAGTTGATATTTTAGACGCGGATCCTCATTTAAAGGGCAACAAGATGCCCAAAGTTTATGACAAAACTTCCTCACCCTGGTGAAGGCATTTTTGGACCGGCCTAGTAAAAGTATAATCTCGTTCTTAGAACACCTGGACCATATAATCTCGTTCTTAGAACACCTGAGCGGACCAGTGTTATCTCCTCTAATCAAAACTGATCTAACTATAAGTTGCATTGGTTTTATTGGATGTAAAATACAAAGATAAATATGAATAATATTTTGAAACATATAACGTATTAAAAAAAATATTGCTTGGCTTTTGTTTGGCCAGTTAAAACCCACAAGTTGGATCGGATAAAACCGCTCAAACATTAATTTTAACTATTTATTTTACAAAACCTAATTTTTGGTGGTGAGAAAAATGTACAAAGGAACACCATCCAGAGTTAGTAGCATATACAAGAACAATGTTTACAAAAAAAAATTATCCGATTTGGACTCACCCTATTTGGCTCAAAACTGGTGAAGCCAATCTAATTTGGTATCCGCAAATTGCAGTTCTGGATTTCTTAATTTTTTGTTTTCAATTTTTTATTGTAAGTAAGGTTTAGAAAAACATATCAGTGACCCAAATGCCCATCTAAAATACCGGTCCATTTTAGGAGATCGCAATCCAGATCGGTCATTTGGCTGAGTGAACTAGCAAATAAAAAAAAATAGAGAACAAAAAATTGAAATATTCAAAAATATTAAAGGCAGGGCCAATTTTATGAGAGAAACGACCGAATGATAGAAGAAACCATCCGATTCGAATATTTGGGGGATCCAAGCTGGCCCCTCAAGTCACGATCTATATTAACCGCTTTCGATCCGGATCACCATTGTTAAAAAACTCATGATTTTAACCTAATCAAATTCGGAAATGTTTCATGCTAAACCGGGTGCATCGATGCCTACCCCGGGCCCGATTCCATATTTTACAAAACGAAATATTCCAGTAAATAAGATGGGACATTTTGAGAAATATTAAAAAGGAAGGTCATTAAAGGCTCCTATGTGTGTCCTATTTTCAAATTTATATAAAGGATTTTGACAGTGGGCTTTTTGACTTGCTTGCTGCTAATTTAATTCGAGGCAAAAGAAAAGAGCGAGTATTGCACGCAAATTCTCTCTCTAATATTCGTCCAAAAAAATTTCTCTCTCTAAATTCTAACCAGCGTGACCTTTGGAATCTCCGCTTCACTTGTAACCCATCTCTCTCTGCGTGGGAAGGGGGAAGAAAGCTTTAAATACGATTAAAAAATATGGGGGAATTCACGAAACAGGTTGGTACCATCTGTGAAGTGTTTTTTCAGTTTCAAGAAATGGAGTGTTTTTTAATTCTACTGTGCAACTGAATTGGCGACTGTTTGTGGTTGTTTTTTTAGGTGGGAAAATGAAAGAGTGTTGATCATGTGGACTGCCTGTTTCTTGTTTTACAGAGCCATGAGTTATCTGTGAGTCATTCTTGCGAGCCTTCTTCAGAAGAATTAATGGCGGTTTCAGAGCAAGAAGGGACATTGAAGAGGTGCGAGAGATCAGGGAGCGTTATACTCGACGTCGAAAGCCTTACTCAGCTAGCGGATAAAGATTTTGCAGGGAGCCCCAAGGTTTTTGCTCTCACTCCTCTTTGTGATTCTCAAATTCTCGAATGAATTACTTCAGGTATTGGGGTTGTGCTTGATCGGTCGATGTAACAGTAGTATGACTCAAATTGAACAGAAGAATGGAAAATTTTGATGGGTTTTAGAATTGCACGGGAGAGAAGCAAACATCGTCAGTGTTTTAGAGAGACATGATATTTGTTTTGGGTGTTTTTCTGAAATCATAGCTTTTTGCAGAGAAATATCTCAAGAAAAGGTTCTTGTAATCGTGCCGAAAAGAAAGCAGTTGAAAGAGAAATTGTGGAAGTTGCAATAGCGGCAACAAAAGGTATCACACTTTCCGTGGATTCTTATTACTTTTTCTCTTTCTCCAAATCTTTCTCTTCATTTAGTCACCTATTGGTTTCTAAATTTCTCTCTCCCTAAAATTCTATGCCCACTCTCCAGTTTCTTTTGAATTCTGGGTACTTACCCTAAGTCTCTCTCTCTCTAAAATTGCAGGTTTGTTGTATGAGAACAGTAGTAGTATGAATCCTGAGAAATCAGTGATGGTGCCCATCAACGGCTCCTGCAACTCGCCCTCTGTTTTAGAGAGAGAAAGCAGCAATAGCAGGTGCAGGCGCTTGAGGCGGTCTACGTGGCTCGATCCAAGGAGGATCGTTCTCATCTTCGCCACTCTGTGAGTCTCTTATGCTCTCTAGAGAGGATACTGCACATCTTCTCAAAACACCTACTTCCACAAATTTGTAAGAAATATATATAAAGAGGCTATTTACTTTTATTACAAAAGGCCGTAAATATTCTTGTCCATCAGATTTTATATCGAGTGGTTGTTAAGAGTGTTATTGGCTAGACTCAACGCTCAAAATAATTTTTCAAACTTTATGATACACATAGAGCCATTTAATTTGACATTTAATCGTTAAGAATAATTGTGGCCTCTTTGTAATAAAAATAAATGGTATCATACACATATTATATAATCCTAAGTTTTTTTGGTTTAAAATTTTAAGAAACACATAATAATTACTAGATGATTATTTTTTAAAGAAAATTAGAATTCTAAGTTTTGTAACATTGAAATCGAGCCCTTCACAATAATCTCTATTCAATATTAAGGTATTAGTATTTTTTAGTACATAGAGAGTTTATTTTGGAATTTTTTTTGGTCAAGATTATTCTATGAATTGCAAAGTCCCCAAAATTTGAGATCCAAAAAATATCTATAGTATGTGATTTTCAATAGTATCCCCCCTAATGAAGAGGAAATATTTTCACTTAATTGAGTTAATTAATGGGAGAAACACATAATAATTATTAGATGATTAGTTTGTAAAGAAAGTTGGAATTCTAAGTTTTGTAACACTGAAATCGAGTCCTTCGCAATAGTCTCTATTCAATCTTGAAGTATAAGTATTTTTTTAATACATAAAGAGTTTATTTTGGAATTTTTTTTTGCTCAAGATTATTTTATGAGTTGCAAAGTCCCCAAAATTTGAGATCCAAAAAATATCTATAGTATGTGATTTTCAATAGTATCCTCCCTAGTGAAGAGGAAGTATTTTCACTTAATTGAGTTAATTAATGGGAGATTTTTTTGGGGATTGTCAACAGTTTCGTTTCTTTAAAAAAGTGGAACACGTTTATTCCTTTTTTGCAATTTATTGATGAACGATTTCATGATTTTATCTATTTGAGTTTAATATATTGGATTGTATACAATGAGACCATTAACCTTTGATACAAAGTGGTTACAATTATTTATAACCATCCAATCTGAAATTTGATAGTTTGGATGTATCAAAAAGTTTGAGAAAATTTCTTTTTAAGTCTGAGCATGATCAATGAAATAATGACAGCCACCCACTTTCATGATCAAGATTAATATGACTATCTTGTACCAAAGATAAATGGTCTCATTCTATACTTTTCATTAATATATATATATATAGAAAGTACATAATGTATTGTATAACTACGTAGATAATAACGTAATTAAATGTCAATCGTTAATGGCATTCATCCGTTCTAGACCATTGATACTTTTTTTTTTCTTTCCATATTTAATTCCTCATTAGAAGAACACATTAATCTTAAAAAAATTACAACATTATGACCTTCTTACTTGTTGCATCCAATTTCAGATTACTTATGTTCTATGGATGGCTATGATCAGTTGCCATTTTAAATTTTGTCTATTGATCCTAAGAGTTTTCAGATTAATTTCCATCAAATTCAATCCCAAGAAAGTTAAATTGTGGATTATACTGGTTTTTATGCCTTTTAAACTTAGGAAAATTATAAAAAATATACTTTAATTTTTGGATTATCAAAAATAAACCTCAAATTTTTCTATACCTCATCCATGTCCCTTTCTTTACTCTTCGTATTTTTTTTTTACCAAAATTCATGGTTTGATGACTATTATGAAGGCTATTTTTGTCTACTCACCCAAAAAAAGATATGAATGAGGTTTTAAAAAATTTAGGATTTATTTCCAACAGTCCAAACATTAAAGTATATAATTTCCCTAAATTTTAATATTTGCCTTGATTTAGCTCCATTTTGATTTTGGAAAAAATTTACGTAAGGTTGCACCCTTAAAATGTAGAATTAATGCACCTCAAAATTCCATCGAGACAAGGATGGTTTAATGTTGGAAAACTCTCTACTTGATCATCTTGATATCGAGCTGTATATATAAATAAACAAATAAATAAATATTCTAGACCCCAAAATAGTGCAGTTTGCCACATATTATCTAGACTGTCTATTTTCAAGATTTTCATATGTTTATAGATCTACTAGATTTCAATGGTTTTTGAAGTTTAAAATTTTATAATAAAAAGATGAAAATAAATTTTCAGGCCAATCTAAAAAAATATTATACCAAAATTACATGTTATAATAAAATTTGGATGTGCACATTGTTCAAACAATTTGGTTTTTGAGGCTCAGTTCAAATTTTAGTTAATTACTTGTTTGTACTTAAGAATTTAACCCATGGCTCATTTGGTTCTCTCTTGTGGTTCTCAGGTCAAGTATGGGGACTATAATACTCATATACTTCACTCTAGCAATGAGCAAGATTAATACAGGGGATGAGTCACAGATAACATCAAACTAATTCCATACCAAATGATTCGATCATAGAGAGAGAGAGGGAGTCTTTTTAAAATTTAGAGAGAGAGAGAGAGAGAGAGTACTTTTAAATTGAGAGAGAGAGAGAGAGAGAGAGAGTAGTTAGTTAAGTTAAGTTGTTCTTTACTTACTACTTTCTTTCGTCTACTAGTAGGAAGAACGAAGTAAGTCGGACGACGTAAGTGGTAGACGAGTATAGTAGGTAA
>NW_006499776.1:46823-79910 GCF_000471905.2 Amborella trichopoda
ACGTAACTACGTAACGTAACGTAGTAGTAGTAGTAGTAGTAGAGAGAGTAGAGTAGTAGTAGTTAGTAGAGAGAGAGTAGAGTAGTATAGTATTAATAGAGAGAGAGAGAGAGAGAGAGAGAGAGTTCTTTGTAAAATTTGCTTTCTTACACTCTTTTGCTCTAATGAGGACAAGAATGGACGCAATGGTGAGCATATGGAATATTGAAGCGACAGGATCTGTGGCTTTCTTTTTCATTTTTATAGTTTTTTTTTTGTGAGTTCCACAGCTTTAATTGATTTGGGGAATGAGGAGTTAGCTTTTGGCAGGGAGTGTGATGTAATTCTTTTCCTTTCCTCCATGCGGTTGCTGCATTGCATGTGCACTGTAAATGGAGGGCACCTGCCCTCTCTCTTAACTTGTAAAGTTTCATGGGAGCAAGAATAAAGGGAATATCATGGATGTGCCGGTCCTATTGTGGATATGTGTGATGGGCTTTCGGTTTGGAGTTTTTGCATGGTTCGGACTTGGAAATTTCAATTCAAGAGGATACATACACTGTATTTTATGTGTGCATACTTGCATCGTCAACAGAGTAATTAACGAGAGAGCACTAAAGGACAGAAAATCTATGAGAGTGAGCGAGATGTTAAGAGTCAAAGGGCGCACTTAGAGAGAAAAAAGGACATGGTCAAATAAAAAAAAGGAACTAATTGGACAAATTAGAGAAAAGTTAGAGAGAAAAAGGACACGATTAGAGAGAATGGATCTAGAGATAGAGAAAGAATGGATATAGTTTGAGGGAAGAAATAAGGAGATAGGGTACTGTTTTTGGAATTGGCCGAAGAGACTCGGATTCGGCTGAGTTATTTGACCTTGGCCTATTGGCGAGGAGGTAGAGTACCATGTACCGATTTGAGCTATATATCCATCTCCGAATCGTATGTGGTAAGGTTGGTGTTTTGGCTGTTGTACACGACCTAGAAGTCTCACGTTGAAGGTTAGAATCCCATCGGGGCATAATCCCAACTTTTTTATAAAATTTAGACCTTTTTTATTTTATTAAAAATATCTTATTAAATATATCATTCTTTTTTTTGTTATTCCATTTTTTTGAACTTGGCCGAGTTATTTAGACTTGGCCAAAAAATTCGCCTCAGACAAGATCCGAGTACCTTGGTTGAGTCAATTTTCTTAGCATTGAGATAAAGTATAGTGAGAAATAAGTACTGGAGTTAGAGAGAGTTAGAGAGAGAAAGGGGCATAAACTAGAGAGAGAACATTTAGAGAGGGAGGAGCTAGAGAGAGAGCATTTGGTGTGTTAGAAAAAAACTGTCGCAGTTAACTAGAACTTCCAACTCATGGCATTATAAGTTATAGCTATGACATACGCCCTTAAGTTTTATTCAGCTGCCTAGTAGGAGCCCAAATTTGAAACAAAATTAATTTATCAATGTTTAGATAACTGATGGAATCACCCCTTGTCCCAAAATAAGGACATAAGAAAACAGCCTCCTTTGATACCCTCAACTTTATTTGTTTAACATTATGTATTACTTAACGCGGCAAACCTTTTGCTTATTTCAATAAAAATAAGAAAATTAGAGACTATCACATCGAGCTACAAAAAATATTTGGGATTTAGAAACTTAAGATTGTTGTAAAATCGGGATAACCCAATCACTTCTTTTGAGCAATCGGGATATCTCAAATCCCACTTGATGTGGTGAGCACTATACCACAGTGATTTCAGCACTCAAATAACATGGTCAAGATGCAATAACAAATGCCATACAATTGCGGAAAATATAAAAATAATAAAACAAACAATATGAGAAATCTTCAAAGCACAATACAAATGAAAGTAGAGAGAGACACACACATATACGTGGCTCATCCAAGATGGGCTACGTCCATGGGCAAAACAACAAAGATGTATTCATTATCAAGAGGAAAAATTTACAAGATTGGGACTATGTAGAGTTACCTCATACAATCTCGAGGAAAGCTCAAACATAATAACTTCCAATCACAAAACCACCTACAATCGAGTCCTTTCTTCGACTCCCCGATGCCACGAAGAAATGCCGAATAAAACGGCCCAAGATGAGCCTCAAATGGTGGTGCTACGGTTTTGTTGCAAAACTCCCAATTTCCAACCCCGAGCTTCTCTCTCTACAAGTTCCCTTCCCTTTTCTCCCTCACTCACTCATACGTTTCTCTCTCTATTAAACCTCTTTTAAGAGCCTCCACTAAAAAAGTATATTTTTAGTACCCAAAATGCCCTTTAACAAGAAGGAGAATACCATAGGGCCATAGGGTGTAATCTTTTCCTCACATCCCAACAATCTCCACTTTGATGCAAAATCACATCCTTGCCATATCAAACCGTCACTTCTTTCCTTTCTTGAGACCTAGAGAAATTAGACTTCGTTTTAACTTCTCTACTTGGGTGGGCATTGTAAGCATATCCACAAGGTTATCTTTGGTCTTGATATTGACCAATCGAACTCTTTCATCTTCAACAACTTGCCAGATATAGTGATATTGAACCAATATGTGTTGTGACCTCTTGTGGTGAACCGTTCGTGGTCAAATGGATAGCACTCATATTGTCACAAAATTGTTCCATGGGCTTGCACATAATGCACATCTCACCTATCAATCCTTGAAGCCACACAACTTCTTTTGATACCTCTGTTGCCGCCATATACTCGGCTTCGATAGTTAACAATGCTACCATGTCTTGGAACCTTTACATCCAACTAACCGTTCCATTTGCAAACCGAAAAACAAATGCAATAATTGACCTACCTCTATCAAGATCATCGGCAAAATTTGTATCCACAAAACCTTGTGTTGGAATTGAGTCATTGCCAAATGTGATTGCATAACTAATTGTACCTCTTAAGTACCGAAGCACCCATTTTGTTGCTTCTCAACGAACCTTTCCGAGGTTTGCCATAAACCAACTTAGAACACCAACCACATGGGCGATATCTAATCTTGTACATACCATAGAAAACATTAAACTTCCAATCGCAATTGCATAAGGAACATTAGCCATACTTCTTCTTTCTTCTTCTGTATTTAGATTTTGCATTGAAGACAATTTGAAGTGAGGCACTAGGGGTGTCTTCACCGGCTTTGTATCTTTTTTGCCAAATTTTTCAAGCACCCTTTAAATATAACCCTTTTGAGATAATGACAAAATTCCATTTTGTCTATCCCTTTCAATTTCAATCTCAACGATTTGCCTTGCTGGCTCGAGATCCTTCATCTCAAATCTTTTGCTCAAAGAAGCCTTGAGCTCATCAATTTTTGCCTTATCTTTGCACATCAAAAGTATGTCATCCATATATAAGACTAAAATCAAGTATGTACCATCATCAAAAAACTTTAAATAGATCAAATGTTCTATACCATTGTCTTGATGCTTGCTTGAACCCATACAAGGACTTCTTCAATTTGCACATAAGTCATTATTTTCCCTTTTCTATGAAGCCTTTTGGTTGTTGCATGTACACTTTCTCTTCAAGTTCTCCATGCAAAAAAGTTGACTTCACATCCATTAGCTCAAGCTCTAAATCATGCATGACAACTGACCTAAGCACCAAGCGAATTGAGACCAACTTGACTGCTAGTGCAAAAATTTCATCAAAGTCAATGCCTTGTTTTTACGAAAAACCTTTTGCCACCAATCTTGCTCTATATCTTTCACGCTTGCCATGGAGCCTTTTCTTTATCTTGAACACCCATTTACAACCAACGGCCTTTCTACCTTTCAGTAGCTCTACCAAATCCCAAGTCTTGTTTCTTTGAATGGCCAATATCTATTCTTTCATAGCTGTTTCCAATGCTTGGTACCATTGCTATCAATGGCTTCACGGAATGATGTTGGCTCCTCATTTTCAACTATCAAAGCATACAAAGTATTTGGATCCATATAATCTTTGTGCCACCCGGGTGCACGAGTTTCTCTAGTAGTGCGCCTGTGTGTCAAAGGCACAACTTCATCATGATGGCTATGTGGTTCTTCATCTTGACTTCCTAGTTCTTTATGCTCTTCACTATAATCAATAGGTATATTTTCATGAGGCATAGTGGCACTTGGTAGAAGCATTTTGGGGTTCCTTTCAAATTCTTGGCTGTCTTGATGCACTTCTTGACCATTGTCCTTCATCATCATCCCTTTTACCAATACCTTGGGTTCATCATAATGCACATCATGGTTAATGATTATTTTTCTGGTACTTGGATACCATAATCGGACCCCTTCACACCCTTGTTATAACCCACAAGGATGCAATTCTTTGACCTTGGATCCAATTTGTTCATTTGATAACTTGGAATAAGTGCATATGCATCACAACCCAAAAAATTTAAATCGGAGTAGTCACTTGGAGTTCCATACCATACTTTATTAGGAGTTTTGCTTCCCAATGCTACCGAAGGTAGTCGGTTAATAAGATCACAAGTCATTGATACAGCCTCCGCTCATAATTCTTATTCTAGGCCAACATTACTAAACACGCACCTCGCACGCTCCATCAAAGTGTGATTCATCCTCTCGGCCACACCGTTTTATTGAGGATTATAGGTATTTGTGTACTGCCTAGTAATTCCCTCGGCCTTGCAAAAATTTTCGAACTCCTTTGATACAAACTCTCCACCATTATCGGTTCGAAGAACTTTGATGTGATGCCCCCGTTAACCACAATTCGATGGGAAGAGGATCCACACGGAGCAAACATCACCAGTAAGTGACGGAACCTTTCAACTTCGGCTTTAAAATTCTTGAATGCACAAAACAATCACTTTTAGACTTGAGAGTTTTTATCCATACTTTGCTTGAGAAGTCATCAACAAATGAAACAAAATATAATGCACCTCCATAAGATGTATTTGTTGAAGGGCCCCATACATCTAAGTGAATGTAGTTAAGTTTGCACTTTCTTGTATGCTTCCTGGCCTTTAAAGGTTGTCTATGTTGTTTCTCACATACACAATACTTACAATATTCACATCCATCAATTTTAAGTAGAGGTATAAAATTCTTCTTCATCAAGACCTCCATACCCTTATCACTCATATGCCCCAATCTTTTATGCCATAGTCGAAATAGAACTTCCTCACCTTCGACCACGAAATTTAACTTCATCGTTTATTATTGTGCTGCCTAATAACTTGTACAAGCTCCCAACTATGACTCCTTTCATCACAATCAGAACCCTTTGGATATTTTGATTACTCCACTTTGACAGGTAAACTTATAGCCTTTCGAATCTAGAGAAAAGAAGAAAATCAAGCTCTTTTTTAGTTTCGGCATATGCCTAACATCCTTAATTGCACAAATAGTCACACATTTTAACCACCTTGCTAGTGGAATTATTACCCATGGATACCGATCCTCCTTCACATGACTCATATGAGTTAAACCATGATCTATGTGGGCACATGTGATGGGTGGCTCCACTATCAAGTATCTAATTTTGATATAATATTAAATTATATGCCATCATTAATACTCCATCTTCAATGAACCTGGATGTAGACTCTTTAACTTGATTTGCTTTATTATTGTATTCACTTGGATTTTCAGCTCTCGCATTATGAGCTTTGGAAGAATTCACTCTATTTTTTTTTAAAACAATTCTTCCTTATATGACCGGGCTTCCCACAATGTCAACACCCATTCTTGTTATTGGGCCCTCTAGATTTTGATCGAAATCTTGAATTACTTCTTGAATGATTCCTCGATGAATCACCCCATTCATTCGATCGACCTCTTGCCACAAGAGCTTTCGTCTTCGATTCTATCAAACTTCTTAAATATGTCTTCTTTCAAAGTTCATCGGCAAGTAGGGCACTACACACCAAGCCCAAATCAAGAGAATCTTCTTTACTACAACTCAATGTAGTAACAAGGTTATCATAGGATTCCAACAATAAACAAAGTAAGGTGATTGCCTTATCTTCATCATCTATTCTCACACCAATACTCTCAAGTTGACAAATGATGTTATTAAACTTATTCAAGTGCTCCGACACATTTGTACCTTCTTTCATTCTCAAGGAATACAATTTTCTTTTTAAGAAAGTTTGGTTTGTGAGATATTTTATTTGATACAAACTTTCCAATTTTTCTCACAAATCTTTTGTCGTCTTTTCGCCAACAATATTAAACAAAACTTCAGTCGCTAAACACAAGCGAATAGTGGCCCGTGCCTGCATATCGAGTTCGTCCCAATCATCATCGATCATATTTACTGGTTTCTTATCTTTTCCATGTAATACTTTGTGTTGCCCTTGATGTACCAATAAATCTTGCATTTTTAATTTCAAAATTACAAAATTATCTTTCTCATTAAACTTATCCACCTCAAACTTGTGAGATGTCATTTTCCCAAATGAATACTACACTAATTCCTTGAGCTCTGATATCACTTGTTGTAAAATTGGGATAACCCAATCACCCCTTTTGAGCAAATCGGGATATCTCAAACCCCACAAGATGTGGTGAGCACTACACCACAACGATTTCAACACTCAAATAACATTCCCAAGATGCAATAACAAGTGCAATATAATTGGGAAAAATACAAAAACAATAAAACGAGCAATATGAGAAATCTTCAAAACACAATACAAATGAAAGTAGAGAGGGACACGCACATATATGTGGTTCACCCAAGATGGGCTACATCCATGGGCAAGTAAACAAAGATGCATTCACTATCAAGAGGAAAAATTTACAAGATTGGGGTTATATAGAGTTACCTCATACAATCTCGAGGAAAACTCAAACAGAAGAACTTCCTACCACAAAACCACCTACAGTAGACTCATTTCTTTAACTCATCGATGCCGCGAAGAAATGCCAACAAAAACGGCCCAAGATGAGCCCCAAGTGGTGGTGTTAGGGTTTTGTCGCAAAACCCCCAATTTTCAACCCCAAACTTCTCCCTCTACAAGTTTCCTTTCTCCCTCACTCACTCACATGTTTCTCTCTCTATCAAGCCCCTTTTAAAAGCCTCAATTAAAAAAGTATATTTTTAGGGACAAAAATGCCCTTTAGATAAAAGAAGAATACCATAGGGCCATAAGGTGTGATCTTTGCATCACATCCCAATAAAGATCTTAAAATTCAAGGATTTTGGAGATTAGAAACTTAAGATATTAAAAATCAAGGTTACAAGCATCCTAGTTAGATAAATATCAGAATTCGGAATTCAAAAATCTAGCAACTAGCAAGTTCGTCTAATTTTTCATCATCTAGAATAAAGATCTAATGCAGAGGTTTCTTATAGGATATTCCCCTTATGAATGCACATGGCCCTTCATTGTGTTAGAACCTCATATTCAGACTTCATTGGAAATTTGTCTTTCTTTTTAAAAGGCTACAGCTGAATACGAGGTCCTAGAGACCTCGTGGCTGGCCGGCCCTTTCGTGTTGGAGCCCAGGAAAGGAGGGCTCATTAACTAGCCACTAGATCGTCATCAAAAGACTATGACTGGACATGTCATGACTCTGGTGGCCTGTTGGAGTTAACAATGTTAGGGGACCGATCCTTTGAACGTCCTCTGCCACCATATAGATTTGCTTTGCCATATACTTCGGCATAAGAAGAAGGAAATAAGGAGGTTAAAGCAGGCAATGAAGAGGGGGGAGAAAGGCCACCATGCCTATGAAAGCGTGTGGGGCGAATGCCATCAAGAGGGAATGTGTGGTGCATGTCGCTTCCTTATTATTTTGAAGGAGCATGACGTGGGCTATGATTGGTTAGGTTCCTTGATCCCACCCTCTAGATCGGGATGACCTGGTGGCACATGTCTCGGGTTTCAGGGGAACCCGAGACTTAAGACCGCTCTCTTGGGAATCTTGTTAGGAAACAATGGCAGGTATACTAACCGATAGCAGAAGAATTTTAATGTGAGGCGAGACACACCTCACCTGGATTTGTGACTCACTTAGGCTGACTCGCGCGGGCGCCCTATTAGATCACGATGGAAAGCCCCTCAGTTCTACAACTGGTTTGAAATCGCCTCCCTTGGCTTGTACTCTCCTGTTTCTACAATCACACGCACACGATTAATTTACAAGACAAGTGGGCTAAGGAACCCCACCTTGTCTTTGAGCGAATGCACATTCAAAAGAAGAAGAAAAGAGTAAGATGATAAATGAAAGGAGAAGAAAGAGATAGAATAGCGGAATGGAGAAGATAGGAATTTGACAAAGTGGCTAGACTAACACAGTAGCTAGACTAGCAAGTGATTGACCCGGCGTCGTAGCAAGATGGGCACGGTAACTCAGACCGGCACAACGACAATACTACTAGACGACAGGACGGTCACCGACCAGCCTGGCACGATGGCTAGCCTATCATGGCAGCAAGATGGGCATGGTAACTCAGACCGGTACAATGGTAATACTGCTAGACGACAAGACTACCATGGCAGTGCTTGACTTAACCTCCCTTGGTCAAATAAGGGGAAAAGAGAGAAAGAGAAGAAAAGAGAAGAGAAAAGAAAGAGAGATAAGAGAGAAGGAAGAAAGAGAGAGAAGAAGAAAAAAGGATAGAGAAGAGCAGTGAGCAAGAAAAGAAAGGAGGAAGAAGAAAGAAGGAAGGAAAAGAAGGAAGAGGGAGAAATAGAGAGAAGAGAGAGGAGAAACATGGACAGAGATGAGGTTCCACCATCCATGACAGATAAGAGAGAAAGGGAGAGAAGCATGGACGGCGATGGGGTTCTGGTGTCCATGACAGAGGAGAGAGAAAGGAAGAGACACATAGACGACGATGGGGTCCTACCGTCCATGATAGAGGAGAGAAGGGAAAGGCCGGAGTATGGACGATGATGGGGTTCGGTCGTCCATGACAGAGGAGAGAGAAAATAAACGAAAACATGAAAGGCGATGAGGTTCCACCGTCCATAACAGAGGAAAAAGAAAAATTGGACGGTGATGAGGTTCCACTGTCCATGACAGGAGAGAGAAAATAGACGAAAATATGGATGGTGATGAAGTTTCACCGTCCATGACATGAGAAAGAGAGAAGAAAACAAAGACGGCGATGAGGTTCTACCGTCCATGACATAGAGAGAGAAAACAAAAGAAAACATAGACGTCAATGAGTCTCCGCCTTCCATGACATAGAGAGAGAAAACAAAAGAAAACATAGACGTCAATGAGTCTCCGCCTTCCATGACATAGGAGAGAAAAAAAGAAGGGAACATGGATGGTGATGAGGTTCCACCATCCATGACATAAGAGAGAAGAGAGAGAGAAGAAGAAAACATGGACGGCGATGAGGATTCGTCATCCATGATATAAGAGAGAGAGAATAAAACATGGACGACGATGAGGTTCCGCTGTCTATGACATAAGAGAGAGAGAGAGAAGAAAACATGGATGGCAATGAGGTCCCGCCGTCCATGACATAGGAGTGAGGAGAGAGAGAAAACATGGACGGCGATGAGATTCTACCATCCATAACTTAGGAGAGAGAAGAAAAAAACATGGATGGAGATGGGGTTCCGCCATCCATGACAAAGGGAAAGAGACAGGGTAACTTTGTCAAAAGCCCGGCCTGCCACTCGGGTTAAGGCCCAGCTCACTGTTTATGTTCCAAGAGTAGGAGGACATCATACCCAGTGATAAGCTCTGCCATGCATGAATGGAGAAGAGAGAGAATAGAACAGGGAGAAAGAAGGAAGAGAGAGATTAGGAAAGAGAGGAAAGATAGAAGAGAGAGAAGAAAAATGAATAAAGAAGATCAGGAAAGAGAGATAAAAGAGAGATATAAACAAGATGAGGAGAGAGAAAAATATAGATGAGAAGAGGAGAGAGAAAGATATAAATGAGAAGAGGAGAGAGAAAGAGATAGATGAGAAGAGGAGAGAGAAAGAGATAGACGAGAAGAAAGAGAGAGATAAGACGAGGAGAGCGAAAGAGAGAGATGAGAGGAGGGGAGAAAAAGTTACATTCACCAAAGGGTACCAAATTTTTTTCTCTCTCTCTCCAAGACGTGCCCACAATTTTAATGTGAAAACTCTCAAATCTTATTCATGAGCTTGAAAATGAGGGGGGGGGGGGGGGTTTACAATTAGGTTTAGCATGTATTTATAGAATTGGGCCCAAACATGAGTGGATCTCCAAAATCTAGCCTAATTGATGATAATTATAATTTAATTGAATTAAAATAAAATTCTAAAATTGGGTGTAAAATGACTGATTTGCCCCTGCCCAACAATATACGAAATTTCAAAACAGTCCCTACTGCAGCCCTAGAACGTGCGTGATCTTCCATGGATGATTCGGGGTTGCTCCGGTATCCGTTTGGCCGAAAGATGATTGCTTTCTTATCGGGCTCGGCATGACAATTGACTTGATGCCAACTTCGAACCACGGATCGTGTTTTTAGACCATGATCATGCGACACGAAATAGATCTTGAAAACTTTTGATCGATAGTGTGCTTATTTCTTGATGTTTTTCTTTGGTTTCTTCATTGAATTGCATTGATCATGCCGCCACAATCACGTTGCAACAAATGCAGCACGATTTCGTACTCGGGCGAAGATTTCGTCATCTTGGGTTTTTTGCTGGATCTTGAGATCCGATGGCCAGAATCTGCAGCAATTTTGACACCTTCGTGTGTCAAATCCAACTATTCATCGTACGCGGAGTTTGGACCAGACATAGCCTCGAACCTCATGTACATAATGTAATTAGTTTCGCATCGATCAGGTACGCGAGCGCCATGATATGGCCGCTCGAGCGAGGCATGTTGCTGCTGAATTTTCTACAACTATCTTCACGAATCAACAAATTCTCTCTTTTTTTTCTCCCTGCTAGGGTATGGTCACAGGTCGTGCCACATATCAAAACGCTCATCTTGACAATACGAACACGCTCATCAAATTTGAGTACGATCTAACTCCTCAAAGTTGCTGCTTGTGACTGTGAAACCCAGTCTCCTTTATGAGACTCGAAATTTGTGTAGATCTTGAAAACTTTTGATCGATAGTATGCTTGTTTCTTATTTTTTATTTTGTTTCTTCACTTAATTAAACTGAGCGTGTGGTCACGATCACGTTGCAACAAACGCAACTCGATTTGGTGCCCGGACAAAGATTTCGCCGTCTTGGGTTTTTGGCCAGATCTTGAAATCCGATAGTCGAAATCTGCAGCAACTTTGATACCTTCGTGTGCCGAATCCAACCGTTCAACATATATGGGGTTTGAACTAGACATAGCCTCAGACCTCACGTACATAATGCTATTGGTTTCATGTCGATTAGATATGTGAACGCCGTGATATGGCCACTCTAGCAAGTTTTTCTCCTTGCTCGGTTATCGTCTCTAGTCGTGCCACATATCAAAGCGCTCGTCTTGATAAGACGAACACGCTCACCAAATTTGAGCACAATCTGACTCAAGATGAGTGAGATACGAGTCTTCAAAGTTGCTGCTCATGACTATGCAAACCAGTCTCCTTTAATGGAGACTGATGCAGGAAGGCCGCACGGGAATAACATGCGGCCTACCTCTTTTTAATATTTCACCCATAACTTTGTCTTGGAACTTTCATTTAAGCCGAAACTTGACCCCTAGGAGTTTTCGATTATGCCGGATCCAATGGAGGTGGTCCCACAGCTGCGTGACGTATCAAAATAGAGTTCTAGTTACGGGGTCCATTTCTAGGTGCTAGAGGTTGATTTTTCCGAAATTGTTTATTTGTCTGCATTGCCTTAGACATGTAGGATTGCAACGAAACTTGGAAAGTGGCATTTTGGAGTGCTTAGGAAGATTGTGACCTGTTCTAGGACAATTCGTTCTCGGACAATTCTAATACTGTCAGGAATTCTGCTGGATGTCAAAGTATTATTGACCAGCTTCTCTTTTATTCCGCATCGGGGACCCAATGTACTGAAAAATATTTTCAAACAATGATCATTTGAGCTGCCTGCCATTATTCACCTCTCTTCGAGACATTGTGAGCAAGTGGCTCTTCTTCTGTTTTGTTTTGGATTTCACAATCCAATCTTTATTTTTTCTTGCTTTCTTTCAGTGCTCGTACTCCATTTTCTTCGAATTTGGTCTTTGTGGAGGTTTAGATGTAACCCCTTTTTGTTTTTGGCAGCAAACTGTGTCAATTATAATAACCGAACCACAGTGTGCTTGAACATCATAACTGGAAATATGGATAGTTTTCTGGTGTGTTGAATGACTATAAATAGGCTTTGTAGCTATCTCAAGCATCCCTAGCTTGTAGCATAGATCTCTTTTTATCTTTGTAATCTCAGTAATGGTTGGTTGTTCTTATGAGTCATAGAGATTCTCATAACCCTCATCATGAGAATCCAGTGGACTCCCCTATTCCGCCACTGTCTTCACCAGAAGCATTGGTGGAGAATAGGGAGGTGGAGATTATCATGAACAAGACAATCCTATAGAAAATGAAAATGAAGTGGTCATGACTGACATTCCTCCCACTCGTTACTATCCTATTACTGGTGAGTGGGGCAGTGAGCTAGACAATCCTGAAGCTTTGATCAAAAATCTTAAGGATCGGATTGCCTTCTTAAATGATCCTCTCAAGAAGCATGATGAACATATGTTCACCCTGAAGAATACTATCTCTAGGAGGAATTAGTGTAGACACCCCAATCTTGATTGTGGAAGCTATAAGAAAATCAAAGTTCCCTCGGGAAGTCCACCTTAAAACCTAAACCAACCAAAACCCCACAGAACAATAACCCATCACCAGGGCCACCCAATAGAGTCTAGAACCTTGGAAAAAACCCTCAAACGAATCCAAGGGAAAAATGAAATCCGAAGTAGATAATCCAGGATCAAGAATTGCCAGTTTAGGAGCAACTACACAACCATTAGAGTTGACAACATTGTAAGCAATGCTAACAAGTGTCCTAGTAGCATTAAGGAGACGGTTACCCATATCACCAATCTCACACACCAACAGACACCTCAAAATGTTCAATAGGAATCCTCGGGAAAACAGGGAATATGCCTATCTTGCGTTTGAAAGCATGCTAGTTGACCCCAAGGGCACATCTTAGTGTCTTGACTCCGGAACTACTGCCCACGTGTCAAACACCAAAGATAGTTTCTACCACTTTAAACCCGAGGGACCGGACAAGCAACATACATATATAAGAGGAAACCAAAAGACCTAAGTGTTGGGCATTGAGGACTATGTACCGGAAATGACAAATAGGAAGACTATGGTCCTAAACCAAACACGTTATGCTCCTGACATGGGGAAGTGTTTATTTTCAATCCTAAAGATGGCTAAGGCCTGGTTTGCCACTATCTTCTTTGTAAATAAGGTAACAGTAAAAAACTACAAAAGCAGGCTTTATCCTATTGTAATAAGGAAGAAGTTGTTTTTGTCTTGTCTCCCACTCATGAAGTTGATTCTTTCCCATGACACATGCGATTAGGGCACATAAGTTATAAAAGAATAGAGAGATTAAGAAAGATGGAATTTTGAAAAATTACATAGGCGATTTATCAAAAGTGTTTGAATCATGCGTGCAAGAAAAATTGATAAGGAAAAAATCCACTGGGGCACAAACAACTTCTAATATTTTAAAAATCATCCATAACGACAAATGCAGTCTTATGAATGTGGCAACCAAAAGCTACAAAAGATACTTCATCACCTTTATTGTTATCTTATGCACTCAAAATTTGAAGCCTTGGAACATTTCAAATAATATAGAACCGAGGTAGAGAACCAAACAAATCAAAAGATAAAAGTCCTAAGAACCGATAGGGGTGGTGAGTACTCCTCACATCTTTTTACGGACTTGTATATAGACTATGGTATTATACATCAATACACCATGCCTTGTACACCCGAGCAAATGGAGTTGCCAAGAGACAGAATACGGCCTTTGGTGAGAAGTATGATGGGGTATGGAAAGCTCTCCCTTGAATTTTGGGGAGAAACAGTAATGGAGGGATATAGCTTGAATCGTGAACCCACTATTGCTGCTCCTCTTACTCCTCATGAGACTTTCACTGGTCGTACTATCATCCTTGGCCACTTAAGAGTATGGGATTGTTCTGCCCATTTCCTAATCCCACACAAAAATAAGACCAAACTTGATCCCAAGACTATCATGTATCTTCATTGACTACCTGACCATGGTAAGGGATATTGATTCTACAACCTTGAAAAGTTATAGAAAGCCTAGATGCCCACTTCTTTGAGGATAAGTTCCTTGAAGAAAAAATGAGCCACAAGCAAATCGATCTCTATGAGATGGATAGTGACAAGGTTGAGTCTCGAGAACATGAACTATAACTTAGGACAAATAACCATATTAGAAAACCACCTAAGTTTTTCACCTATCTAGGCGAAACACTATGAAAGAGTTAGGGATGATCCAGACCATGAGCCTACCACCAAAAGGCCATAACATGTCCTGAAAAGAACCATTGGATAGAAACCATGAAAGATGAGTACAAATCAACTACCTAAAATGAAGTTTGGGAGATAGCAACTTTACCTCAAAATTGTAAGGCTATCAAGTGCAATGGGTATTCAAGAAGAAACTAAACTTAGTGGGGAAACTAAAAAAATACAAGGCTAGGCTAGTAGCCAAGGGATTTACCCAAAACGAATTGATAGACAATGATGAAACATTTTCACCAGTTGCAAACTTTTCAGCCATTATAATCCTAATTGTTATAGCTGCCCATTTTAATCAAATGGATATGAAAACAACCTTTCTCAATGGGGCATTAGAAGAGGAAACTTATATGAAATAACCTGAGGGTTTTGAAGAAAAAGGAAGGGGAACCTAGTATGCAAACTTAGAAAATCCATTTATGGCTTAAAACAAGCGTCACTCCAGTGGTACATCAAATTTCAGTATACCTCTTTTCTGGCGGGGTTTACGTTAAATGAGAAAGACTATTATATTTAAAATAAATTCAATGGGAGTGATTTTATATTTGTATCTTTATACGTAGATGGTATGTTAATAGTGAATAGCTCAATGGACCTTATGTTGGAAACAAAAGAATCCATCTCATGACACTTTGATATGAAACATCTAGGGGAAGCTTCAAATGTATTGGGAATCAAGATAACTTGGGAATCAAGATAACAATAAATAGAGAGAATCAAACCATTCAACTTTCCTAGATGACTTACTATAAAAGAGTATTGGAAAAGTTTGAAATTGACATGTATAAGCCCATATCGACCCCTATCAATAAAAAGACAAAGCATAGCCAACAAATGTGCCCTAGTGATGTTGACGAGAAAAATGCCATGGACAGAATACCATATCACAATGCAATAGAATCTCTATTGTATGCCATGTAGCGAACAAGACGAAACTTCTTAATCCTTACAACCTCCTTGGTAGCTAGACTACACACCACGTATTCTGATTCCATAGTTGATAATGTCACAACATCCTTTTTTTTCCCAATGAACAACATCAGCTCCAAGTATGAAGACATATCTACATGTGGATTACACATCATTGGGGTCACTTTTGTAACTTGCATCTATATACCCTTGCAAAAAATTTATGAACCTCCCCTATATGTAAAGACATAGTTATCTGTTCCATTCAAGTAGCTTAGAACTCTCTGAATCGCCTTTCGATGCTCAATCCTAGGGTTGCATTGGAATCAGCTAATCATGCTCATGGCAAAGCACAAATTTGGTCTTGTTCTTGGAATGGAATACATCAGAGATCCTACTGTGTTGTGATATGGTATTCTTTCCATGGCCTTTTTCTCATCATCCTCACTAGGGTACATTTGCAGGCCAAGTCTTGTCTTCTTATCGATAGGGATCGATATCGACTTACATTTGTCTATTTCAAACTTTTCCAGTACTCTTTTGCAATAAGCTGCCTGGGAAAGTTGAATTGTTCGATTCTTTTTATTTCTTATAGTCTTAATGAAAACACATAGGAAACTTCCCCTTGATCTTTCACATCAAAGTGTCATGAAACAAATTCTTTTGTTTCCAACACAAGGGCCATTGAGCTATTCACTATTAGCATATCACCTACGTATAAAGATACGAATAGAACATCACTCCCACTGACTTTATTTTAAATGTAGTCGTCTTCCTCATTTGAGGTAAACCCCACCTGAAAAGAGGTATATTGAAATTTGATATACCACTGGCACGATACTTGCTTTAGGCTATAAAGGGATTTTCTAAGTATGCATACTAGGTTCTACTTTCCTTTCTCTTTGAACCCCTTAGGTAGTCTCATATGCATTCTTTGTCTAATTCCCATTGAGAAAGATTGTTTTTACATCCATTTGATGGACCTCAAAGTCAAAATAAGTAGCTATAACAATTAAGATTATACTCGATGGAAACTTTGCAACTGGTGAAAAGGTTTCGTCATAGTCTATCCTTCTTTTTTGGGTGAATCCCTTGGCCACTAGCCTAGCATTATATTTTTCTAGTTTCCCCTCTGAATTTAGTTTCTTCTTGAAGTACCATTTACACCCAATAGCCTTACAAATTTGAGGTAAAGGCAGATTCTCACATTTGATTTTAGGTAATGGATTTGTCCTCATCTGTCATGGCTTTTACCCAATGGTTTTTTTTAGGACAGGTTATGGCTTCTTGGTATGTTGTAGGCTCAAGGTTTGGATAATCCCTTACTCTTTCATAGTGTTCCCCTAGGTAGGTGAAGAACCCGGGTGGTCTTCTATTACGATTACTTCTCCTAACTTTCTCAAGACTCAACCTTGCCACTAGCCATCTCATAAAGATCAACTTGCTTGTGGCTTGCTTTTGCTTCAAGGAACTCGTCATCAAAGAAGTAGGAGCCCCGAATTTCTATGACGTCCCCATTTTCAATGTTTTAGAATTGATACCCTTCCCATGGTATGGGTAGCCAGTGAAAATATATTTGATAGTCTTGGGATCAAGTTTTGCCTTATTTTGGTGTGGGAGTAGCACATAGGCAAAACTACCCCACACTCCTTGGTGGTCGAACAACCACACACTCTTTGGTGGTCGAATATGGAGTAAGACCAGTGAAAGTCTCATGAGGAGTAAGAGGAGCAGCCTTAGTGGGTGCATGATCAGGATATATCCTGCCGTCAATACTGATTCTACCCAAAATTCAATGGATTTGTATGCCCCATCATACTTCTTGTTATTTTTACTAAGGT
The DNA here is from genome assembly GCF_000471905.2 of Amborella trichopoda. The sequence goes on from NW_006499776.1 coordinate 63,994, forward strand.
CATATTCCATCTCTCTACAACTTGATTCTGCTCAAGTATATAAGGCATGGTGTATTATGAATAATATCATGCTTTACATACAAGTTCTTAAAGAGATGAGAAGAGTACTCACCACCCATATTGGTTCTTAGGACTTATTATTTGTTGGTTCGTTTGGTTCTTTAACTCAGCTTTGTATTCTTTGAAACATTATAAGGCTTCGGATTTTGGGTACATAAGGTAAAGATGGTCATATCATGAGTGGTCATCAATAAAAGTGGTGAAATATCTTTTATGGCTTGTGGTAGCCATATTCATAGTATCACATTTGTCATTATAGATGATTTCTAAAACGTTAAAAGCTCTTTGTGCCCCTGTGAAATATTTCGTTATCAATTTTCCTTGCACGTATGATTTATATACTTTTGATAAATCACATTTTTAATTTTCTAAAATGCCATCTTTTCTTAATCTCTCCATTCTTCCCTAATCGTAAGTGCCATAGGAAAGCATCGTAAGTGCGCTCCCACTCAGCATATGCATCTCTCATAGCCTGAGATGCATTTCCTCTAGGCTGAGATGGTGGAGCCTCCGTGAGGATATTATGCAAACCCTAATTATAGAGAACATGGCCTATCTTGAACTTCCATGAGGCATAGTTTGCACCATCAAACTTTTTGTCTTCAAAATTTCAGCAATAAAACTTCTTGCAGCTATGTGTTCTTGTCCCAAAAATATAAAAAGACTCCAATAACAAATGAATAAAATATTGGTAGCAAGAAACCGTCACCTTGATATCAATGAAAGTTGGACAAGGTGAACTAACATAGTTTATGTAGTTTAAATTTGTTTTTCTCATCTAGCTAGAACACTTACAAAGGTCCAAAGGTTACAAAATAAACTCAAAAGAACAAAGAAGGAACACAAATTTGGATTATCACTTGCTGCCACTTAACACAACTCTTTATTTCATGAAGAAAATTGGATAAACACTGACTTAGGAACAAGAAATATAGACTACATTAAACAAAAACAATAGTGTCAAAAGACTACCTCAATTGGACTTGATGCACCACACTCTAAGTCTCCTCCTCTAATAGCGCACGGGATCAAGGTCTTTCTTAGTTCTCACAAGTGTGGGAAGCTTTAGCTAGAAACCCTTAAGCAATACGAGAGCTTGTAGAACAAAAATATGTCTCAAACTATATAAGGAGTGTGCCCCTCTACGCTCACAATGGTTGGGGCATGCCCCTTGTTTCTTTTCAAAAAAAAATTTAAGTGTTAGAGCATGGCTAGAGAGATCAAAGAGAGAGAGAGAGGGTGGCATTCCACCTCGAGGAGAGAGAGGGAGAGATGTGTTGTGTGTAGTGAATGGGACCTCCCACAATGAGACAATATATAGAATTGTGGTTAGGGTTAGGGTTTGTAGGTTTTAACCATCCTTATAGATATTTGATCTCAACCTTTGATCAAATGAGACATGTGGGGTGGGAAATATTACCCCTACAATACATAGGTCAGCCATCATAATCTAATAAAAGTTGCTAGAACTTTATCTCTCAGCTTCCTTAACCTAATCCTATCAAATATTTAAGACACGAAAAATATATTTCTCTTTCCTTTTATTTTTATTCATTCTCTACACATGCCTCTTTGAAAAGTCAATTAGCCTTTATTTCAAAAGCTTCCCTCTTCAATCCAATTGATTGAATGGCATCTTGCATGTTATAACAAAATAAGAAGGTTTTGTGCACTATGTGGGGCGTGCCACCCATGAGGCTCTAGTGGGCCCCACACACTTCACCACATATTCTAAATTGGTAGGGCCCATGGAGAATAATGGGCCCCCATGTGTGTTAGTTATTTTAAATTTAATAAAATGATTTTTAAAAATATTTTTTATTTTATTTTCTCTCTGAATAAATAAATATCTAAAAATTTAGTTTAAGCCTATATATAAATCAATTTTGAGAAAAATAAAATATCCAGAGACTTCTAAGAATTTATTTTATTGATCTAAAAATCATTTATAATCAAATTAATTATTTCTAAATAGGATTCAGATCCAACTTCATTAAGAAAAATGCAAAAATATTGAGTTACCAAATTCCATCAGAGACCATTAACTACTCTCACTTTCTCAGACTGATCCAGTAGTTTCCATGACCCACAATCCATAACAAGGGTTCATGATTAAGCTACCAAGTCAGCTAATAGGTGACGAGAACATAATCCTAGTCTGTAGATTATAGGTTCCCCTTAGGGATAAGCCTAGGTCACACAGACATGTGCATACACATTGCAATTAGTACATGGGGTTTATCTCTCGCACATGTACCTGTAAAACCCTCAATGGTGTTTGGCTTCCCAATACATTTATCATATATACATGCTATATGATGGTCTATGATGAAGATTTGGCCCTTCTCCTTTCATACCTACCAATCACATACAAGGGTTACACAGTCTCTTGGCTAATTACCCTAAGCATCTCCGACCTCATCAAGGATTAACCCTACTAAATCTTCTCGATTGTACTCTATGCCAAGGGATCTTAGGGTTTTAATACTCAACTATCCTAGCTCGTCAAGTCTAGTTTGGGTCTTAGCATCAATGTTGTCAACTTCAGTCCCTTTGGACTATACTTCTACTAGAATTTATTGTTCCACTATCATAAAATTTAATACATGCTCTCGTAAAGCCTTTAAACGGCCACAAAAACCCAACAAGGAGTACTTGTCCTATGTCAAGAAAATCTTTGAATTTTAGAAATGCAGCAAAGCCTAAATGGGTACCAACATAAGATTGAGCTTACTAAAGAAGAGAGAGCATCAACTTACTTTGTGGGCTGCTCATAAGGGCGAGGATTTTGAAGGGGCACTGACCTGAAGGCTGACGTGCATCCCAACTGCCCCACCTATTCCATAGCTAGGTAAACTTCACAACTCGAATGCCAGTTTTAGGGGTTTTAGAAATTAAATCTATTTGATACTTCTAGGGCCAAAATCATAAGCAATCAAACCTCTTGGTGTATGTCGTTGTATGTAAGAGAGCACTCAGTGGTGGGTTCAAATCAGTGCGGCAAGCAGGCAAATCTCACACAAATAATGACTATTGTGCTAAGGTGAAACTAGAATTTACACTAAATAAGCAAATGACTAAGCATGCAAGTTAAATCGAAGAGAAAGCATAAGAATAGATAACATAATAGCCCAGCGAGGATCAAGCCCTAAGAGGTTCTGGGGTAAAACGTTGTTGACTTTGGCATGAAAGGCAGTTATTCTTCATCACAAATCCCTAAGCAAAGGGCTATCAGATCCGAGAAGAGTTTATAGCAAACCAGGTCCTTCCAAATCTATTTTTAACTCTCTAGAATGTCTCTGATCGTCAGATTTGGGTCCTTCTAAAGCTTCGCAAGAGCAAAAAGCCCAGCCAATTGATGTACTCTTTTTGTCTACTACCTTTTGAGTAGATGTAAGGTCTAGCTAAATTGTGCTACGTCCAACAGCTGCACCCAATTCCTTTGGTTGGCACTCATAAAGTGTCGTGAGGTACTCAAAGATTTGTGTGTGGATGGGTTGAACTTAAAATCACCACATCTCAACATGCCCCACTGTGGGCATCAAATTATATATAGCTGAATCTGAGCCCTATCTAATACCAAATTTAGCACAAACTCGTTTTATACTTATTTAAGATTTAGTAGGGCCTAGTCAATATCTAACTCAAACGTGATCAAACTCATTGAAGAGACTGAATCCTCTTTGGATCGTATGGCCATAAACTCATCAAAATTAAGAAAAATAACTAAACAAAGACATAGGAAGCATAAAATAATGGGAAACTAATAAAAGATGAATAAAACTAGAAATAAATACAAAATAAAGACTTGTTAAACCGTCGAGGTCCCCCCGGCCCGGCACCTGGAATAGAAGCCTCGATCAGAGCTTTCTTGATGATTAAGCCATCCTTTTCTTCTAAAATAACTGATTGTTTTGATCTTGAATAATTTAGGTTAAAGGCTCCACGAAATCTAAGGTTTATGATGAATGAATGGTTTTTCTCAATTGAATAAAGGGTCATGGTTTTTTGGAGATCTAAGGTTTCTAGATGCTATGGATGGGTTGAAATTAGGGTTTCTAAAGAACTAAGCTAGGGGTTAGGTCAGCTTCTTAGGGATCCAAGTTTATAGGAGAGATGAATTTGACGAACCTCAGGGGGTCAAAAATAAGGATTAATAGACAAATATGCATAAGAATTAGAGCCAGTGATCTATAGCCAATTAAACACTAACAGCTAGTCACACTGCACCATGCAGTGCACATTTTCTCAACTCTACACTGCAAATCCTAGTGCAGTATGCTAACCGACTCTAATTTCACACATCTTTTCTCATGCACCATGCAGTACATATTTTCTCAACTATACACTACAAATCCCAATGCAGTATGCTAACCGACTCTAATTTCATGCATCTTTTCTCTGGATTTTGATTTCCATGATATTTTCTTACTATTTCCACTCAAAATTGCCCAATCAACCGATTTTCTAAATTCCTCGTTTCTATTCTCTTGAAAAACTTGCCTATTTGGAGGATTTGGGTTTCCTAATGTTAACTTTATGGGATTTGTGATTATTCTGGATTATCTTGGTCTAGACTATAATTTAAGAATGACTATGGTTTACTATAGGCGTGGTGTACTAGGCTAGTGTGCTCCCTAGGTGTCTAAATGTCTATTCTAAGGCTTTTCCTAAGAGTTTGTGGGATATTTTTATGCCTTAAAATCTAGAAATTAAGAAGAAATGTTAATTTCAAATGAGGTGTCTCCTGTGGCCAATCATAATGCAACATATAAGCTACATCATTTTACATATAGGATGGGTCTTTAAATAAAATACCTCTAGTCCCCCCACCATTTTCCAAAATACCCTTTGAGCCTAGGTATAATTGACCCGGAGCTACCCTTCAAATCCCATCAAATGTGACCAAATTAAAACAACGTATGGGCTCCATAACAAACAACAAACACAATTATGACAAGAAGTCCAAGCCTTCACATCATAGGTGGCTCAAAAAAGTTGGCCATATGTGGTCCTCAATTGCTCATGTGGGGTCTATTGGCCATTTGGACCCTACATGTTCCAAGATTCCCACATGCTTAGTCTTTATGTGTCATGCCTATATTCAAAGTTCATGGCCAATTTCTCTCTAATAAAAATTCTCAAAAATTTTAAAAAATTATTAAAAAACACTTTTTTCACTATATTAATAAAACCAAGGGGTTTTGGGCTCCTAGAAAGATCTTCAAAGAGAATTAGGTGCTTCGGGTTTAGAATCACTGAACTAGGGCACTCCACTAGGTTTACTCAAAAACCCATGTCGTTTTCTCAAATCAACCAAACGGGGGCAATGAATTATTGTCTATAGCAAGGGCTCATAATTGGCCTATTAGAGCTGATCAATGGACAGCGGGATTCTGGAATTCAGTGGATTATACATTCACCCCTTAATACAAGTATGTTGTGCACCATGGGTGAGGGGGTTTCTTCTCTATGCTCTTATGCATGTCCTTCACTTGGCCCTCCGAGGAAGGCAGCTTCCCATAAGATGAAGCAATCACATGAACATGCCAATGACCACATCGTTTGGGAATCCTTTGCTAGAACTCTAACGACTAGCACATGCCAACCAAGACTAAGAGATTACCCTTAAACCCTTACAACAACAATCTACGCCTCAGCCCAAACCCCATGTTGAAGGGTTTCTGTGATTTGAAGATCTCCTTCCTTGACCCTAGACTACCTAGGCTCAGCATGTCATAAGGGCAAGTGAGCCACCCAACTATTCACTTTCAGGGCCTGAACTCCCATTATAGCCAAAACATCAATGAAGTGTATTAGTTGTAGAGTAACAAGGCCTTGAAATGCCACACCATCCCAATAAAATACACGCAAATAATGGAAAGTGAAAAAAATAAGTGCGAAGGAGTTAATAGAAACAAGGAAAAACAATGAACAATCAATAAGGGGGGAATTAATGAATGTGTATAAGAAAAGCAATCTTTCTATGCTTCCCCTATAGCATAAAACTTATATGCTTCCCCTTATCCAATCATCCATTCTAAATGGACTGCTGAGATGGCCCCCATCACAATGTCATGTCTCCACACTTTTTTATTTTTTATTTTTTTAAAAAATCATTTTAACACCAAATTTTGGGCGATATATCCTCTCTTAAACTTGCACTTGTAAAAAATATAAAACAAATATTACTAATAAAATAAAATAACTAAAATACCCTTGAAAGATTTAAGGGGTATTTTAGTCATTATATTTTATCAAAAAAATTTAAAATATTTTTCGTAGGCACATTGAGAAGATGATAAGTACCAAATTTCATATTCATAACATTTATTGAAAAAAAACTAAAACTAAAATACTCTGAGACGTCGGATCTAGATCAAACAGTGTGGCTCACTTGATCTAAATCGGATAGCTGGACGGGAGAGAAAGCATTTATCTTTTATGCTGTAAGTGAAATATAGAAACCTTTCCCATGATTAGTAAGGTGTACACAAGTACATAGGGATCGTTCTGATAATGTAATAATAGGGATAAATTTTGGTTGTTCAATGAATCTTTTACCTTATCTACTTTCTTTATGGATCCAAATTTTGAGCAAACAATAAGCGAATAAGAAGCAAATAAAAATAATAATAATAACTGAACTAATATCAATGGGAATTGAGTGATTCTAGTATATTAGAGAACTGGATCACTCACCATTGATCTCGGTATGAATTGAGCAATTCCAACTCAACCTGACACTTTTTGAAACATAAATATTGCATATTACGATAAATCGATTTATAATATTAGGGATTAGTATAAATCTAATTAATACTTCAGGTTTATTGATATTTAAAAGAGAGTAGTTTCGATATCTTGATTAGATAATCTAGGAATAGAAAGAGATTGAGAAAGATATTGCACATAAAATTAAAACTGGATAGGCGAAGTGTAGTTGTGCATCCCGAGTTTTATGTAATCACTACATACTAATGAAGCTAATGTATAAGTTCTATAAGACAGTTGTGAGACCAACTTTGCTTTATGGAACAGAATGTTGGGTGGTCAAGAAATAAGATACCCATATGACCAGTGTAGTTGAGAGGATAATTTTGAGATGAATGAGTAGTAAGACAAGAAGTAATAGAATTCAAAGAGAATATATTCGAGAGATCTTAAGTGTGGCTTCAATAGGACATAAGATGAGAAAAAAAAGACTCAGGTGTGCTGACTATATACAACCTAACACAATAGTAGTTAGGAGGTGCGACTTGGTTCAAGTGAAAGACTCTAAAAGGTCGAGGGGAAGGCCCAAAAAGATAAAAATGGAAGTAGTGAGAAAAAATATGTGGACTTATGATCGTATTGGGGGTATAGCCTTGGTAGAGTGGAAGGGCATAACATGATTCATGTAGTCGACCTCAAACATTTTGGATAAGCTACCGATGATGATGATCATAATTTAGGGTTTTTTATTTACAATAAATTAAATATCAATTTACATAAGTTATTACAATAAAAAACCATTTACAAGGATGGGGATTTCCTAATCCTCTTTTACTATGTAGAATCTCGACATGAAATTTTCATAGGTCAAGAAGTCAAGAATTTTCCACTTTCTAAATAAGAATCTCCATTATGGAATATGCCAATAGGGGTGTCAATTCTTCTAAAACAATTTACGTATGAAATAAGACCAACAATGAATCCGGACTTCTAAGTTTTGGACCACACAACATCTACGATAAGGAATAGAGTTAAGTAAAAAATACTTTTCTTTTCCACTTTGTGCGTGTGTGGGTGTGTTTTGGGGGATGTGTGTGTGTATGTTTTCGTAAGTTATGTGTGTTTTGGTGGGTTTTTTTCTAAGGACAACAAGTTACAAAGTGGTTCACTTACCAATAATGGAGATGAACCGAGCTCCTACCACTTTTGTTATTAAGAAATTGACCCAAACTTGTAAGGAGGGTATAGGAATCAAAGTGGCAATTTTGAAAGTATATTTAGGGCATGTATGGTAACTAGAAGCTGATGATTCCCTGGAACCTAGAAGGTCTAGTACTCTAAAAGTTGGAACTGATGATTGTTGGAAGATATTTTTCATCATTATGGGGCCCCCGCTCAATAAAAGCCTAGCAAATAGTGGAAATTCTAACAATCTCATAATAGCCCCAAAACTAACCAATATCTTCATGAGGTCTCTCAAAATTCTCTTGCCTAGTTTTTTCACATTCCGACATGTCTAAAGCAGTGCAGACTGAGAAACAGTATTAGCAAAATCGGCCTCTAGCACCCTGAAACGGACCCTATAACTAGAGTTACATTTTTAGTGTCTCAACGTACTGTGTGACCACCACCATTGGATCCGTCACGGTTGAAAACCCCTAAGGGTAAAATTTCAGCTTAAACGGACACTCCAGGAAGAAGTTATAGGTAAAAGAGAAAAACAAGAGGAGCCGCACGCTATTCCCGTGAGGCCACCCTGCAACTCCACACCATGAAGGGACAGTCACAACTAGTGAATTTCAATGTTCATATCTCACTATCCATCAAGATTAGATCAAGCCCAAATTTTGTGAGTGTATTCGTTTCATCAAAACGAGCATTTCGATATGTAGCACGCCCCATGACGACTCCCGAGCGCGAAGAAAAGCTATAGAGAAGTTGCTTATCCGTGAAGAAAGTGCATGAAAATCTACAACATTGTGCCTCGCTCAAGAGACCAAATCATGCCACTCGTGAGCCCGATCAATGCAAGACCAATTCCATCGCGTGCGTAAGGTTTCGAGCTATCTCTTACCCCGAACCCCGTACATGATGAACGGTCGGATTTTACGCACGAAGTCGACGAAGTGACTGTAAATTCCCTCGTCGAAATTCCAGTTTCCAGCCACAATTCCAAAGATACAAAACCTGCATCTGGACACAGAATCAAGCTACGTTTATTGCCCCGTGATCATGACGGCACGCTCAATGTACTCCAACGAAGAAATCACAGAAAAACATCAAGAAAAGAGCACACAATCGATCTTAAGTTTCAAGATTCATACAAATTTCAAGTCACATGATTGTGCCCTAAAAACACGATCCATGGCTCGAAGTTAGTATCAAATTGATCGTCATGCCAAGCCCTACAAGAAAACAATCATCTTTCGATCAACCATCAAAATGACCCCGGATCATCCATGCAAGATTACGCAAGTTCTAGGGCAACACAGGGAATGTTTTGAAATTCCATAAATTGTTAGGAAGGGACAAATCTGTCATTTTATATCTTATTTTCTAATTTCTTTTCATTCAATTTAATTTTAATTTCCTATAATTAGGGTTACTTTCGATCATCCACCCATATTTTGGGCAAATTCTACATATACATCGTACCATTATTGTACGTAAAGGACTCAATCCCTCACAAAAAGAGAGATTTTGACTTAATACAGTTTCTCTTTCTTCTCATTGTTGAGTCACGTTTGGAGAGAGAGAGTAAGGTGAGAGAAACTTTTGGACCGGCACCCTTAAGCTTGAGGTAAATCTTCTCTCTCTTCTTTTTTTCCGTTCTTCTCTTTCTTCTTCCTCTTCTCCGTTTGAGCTCCTCTCAGAGACCATGCACGGCAATGGCAGTGTCGTGCATGCCTCTCCTGCAGTCTCACAGGTCACTCATGGCGATGGTAGCGCCATGTGCGAGCTTCCTTCTCTCTTTGTTTCATTCTCTATCTCCCCTACGAAACTGGCAGACTGCGCTGCTCATCGCCGTCCGTGGACATATCCTCGATGTCTCAGCGAGGAACGTGGGTAGCAAAACTTATTGTCGTATGCGAGGGGTTTGCTCTGTCACGTGACTATTGCAGGCGACGATGCCCATCATCGTCTGCAAAGGGTCGCGACAATACCCATCGCCGCGCGTAGGCTCCATCCACACCTTTCTGGGCCCGTTGTCATGCGCCTCACAAGAGGTCGCTATCGAGCAACCTATGAGAAGTTATCGCTATGCACTTCACCAGAATCTATCGCCGTCCGCAAGGGATGTGTTGTCTTCTCGCATTACCAACAACGATGCTTATTGCTGTCTGCGGGCTCATCTCGCATTCCGCATCTAGCGTTGTGTGTCTTGAGGGGAGCTATAGCTATGAGCCTCAACAAAATTCATCGCCGCGCAATGGGCACGACGTCTTCTTATGATGCCAACGAAGATGCCCATTACCATCTAGGTTCTTTCCCCTCCGACGTCTCGCTCTCTTTTCTCTCTCTTTCTTTCTCTGCTTTCTTTTCTCTCCTCACTTGATTGAGGGTGGACTTAACCTAGCACCGCCATATCGGCCCCAGTTTCAAGTAATATTACCGTCGTACTGGTCCTGAGTTTCATGCTCGTCTTGCTACCACTCCGAGTCGGCCATTGTCCGGCTATCAAGTTAGTCTCGTCCCTTCCTTAAGTCCTCTTCTCTTTTCGACCTTTGCTCGAACCTTCTACTCCATCACTCTAAACCTCTCACATTCTTAGCCACATGAATGTGCATTGCCCTAAGACAAGGGTGGGTCGTATTAACCCACTTATTTTGCAAATTAACCCTAGAAGTGTTGTGCAGAAAAACAAGGAGATTATAGGTCAAGGGAGGAGATTCTGAACCAGTTAAAGCAGCTGGGGGGACTTTCCAACGTGATCTAAGAGGGCGCCCACGCAAGCCAGCACGAGTAAGTCCCAAACCCACCTTCAAATTCCTCTCTCATCGGTTGGTATACCTGCCCTTTCTCTTGAGCAACGTTCCAAGAGACCAATCTCAAATCCTAGGTTCATTAGAAACCCGAGATACGTACCACCAAATCACCTAGATCCGGAGGGCGAGATCGAAGCACCTAACCAGCTTGGCAAATCCATTAGGGGCTTACTACCCCTTGACCAGTTCGCTCTTGTTTAACCAGTATCTTATTTTACTTTCTGTATTAATTTCTATGGCATCTAAGTTGTTCAACCCGTTCATCCGAGTCAAGGAATTCCTTATCCCTGCACTCATGACTGTCCCAGGGAAGCGAACTGCTCAAGCTTCGTTCCCTACTCTCTTGCTAAGTCACGACTCACAATCCTGCTCACAGGTTCTTTCCTGGGTTGGTGCGAGTGAAGGTCCCTGACTCCCTGCTTTCTCACCCTGGTGGACTCTCCACCAAGACCCCTTGCATTGGTAGCACATCTGCTACCGCACACAGCATGCACCCTACTACCAACAAGTCCCTTGCCGATCATGTTGCTGAGGTACACCGAGAGGCTACCCGAACCCCTTCTGCCAGGGGTAAACGAGTTGTTGTATCTCTTGAGGCTTGCCATAAACGATTAGTTGTCGCTCCTGAGTTTCTGTCACTCCTGTGGCCTCCACCCCTCACACATACCCCAGGGCTCGTGGTCCATCCACTTGAGCCACACCTCGGGGCAACCTTCGTGTTGCCTTGAGCTCATATCCAGGGCTAAGCCTTCTCGGGCCGAACCTTGCATGCACCATGCATTTCCTTTCCACAGCTCGGGGCAGCGCTAGCTCTATGCCAGCTCGAGCACAGGAGAGTCGAGCACTTCGTCCTCCCTCCCAACATACACAGCTCCACCCTGTTAGAGATGAGCTTCTGCCCAGTCCCTAGCAGACACAAGCTCGCAGGCCTCGACCTCCTCTGGTTGAGCCCATTGATCGAGCCTGGGCTGACCCCCAAGTCACCCGGATAGCTAAACTTAAGGGTGCACACTCACAAACTCTGCAGGTTTGCCCCCGATCCTGACTTAGGCGGAGCCATGAACCAGCTACTGCTTTTGTCACCCCTCCGACACCTGGCGAGCACCTCGAGTCCTGAGAGTACCATCCTAAGCCAGCCCCAGGTCAGCCGCGCATCCGGGCCTCACAAAGGGATTCAAGGTAGCAGCCTGATGTTAGACAGAGGCCTCCAACCTCCAAGACAGATACCCGAGTGCCCTTTTGTCCTTGGACCCTACACTCTGCTCCAGCTCATAGACATGGCCCTTGTGTGTTCAAAGAAGGCGGGACAGTCTAGGTCTCAGGCTCGGCTCTGGAGCGAAGTCCACAATCGTCTCAGGACTAAGCAGCAGAGAGGTCTTCAAATCCTGATCAAAGAAGACTCCAAGGCAGGTCACCACCCTTGATGACCTCCTGCGTCGTAACCCCTTTTTCCCTCTTCAAACTCCAGAACCTGAGCGAGTCCAAGAGTATTGTTGAGTCGTTATTGCTAAGAAACCATGGTCCCAAGACTACCGAGAACCAGTCCTCACAAGATCGGCATACAAGGCTCGAGTCCAGTCAGGGCAAGAAAAGCCCCTACAAACTGACTTGGTGCGCCTGACTCGCCAACCTCGGCAGTCCATTGCTCCACCTGGCTCTGACCTCCCAGGGGAAATGGTCAGTGTCATGGTGATCAATAATCTGGATGACGCCCAAGAAGAAAAGATGACCAGGTTCGAGGTAATGGTTCGATCCAACCTCGAAAAGATGGAATGCCTAAAAGCCTCCAGGTCCCTTTCTTCTCACCAAGAGACCGATCCCCCTACTGGTGAGGACACAGTTCCCAGGCAAACTCCCCGCCATGGAACGTCATGGCTTTCTTGGCAAGGGCGGACCGCTAAGAGGCAGTAGCATCTATTTCCCCTACCTGGGCATCAACCAACTCTCGATTCTATCTGAGGGAATTCTTCAACCACTCTAACTGCGAGTCCTCAAGTCGCTTTGCAGCCTTCTCCGCCTACAGAACCTTCATCCTCCGTCCCTCTAGCTCGTTGGCGATACTATCGAAGTAAGGGAGCGCTTCAGACACACTTACTAAAGCGATCCCCCTCAATTGCAAAAGCATCGTTCCAAGCTCTTCGAGAGGCAGCTCCTTCAACTTCTGAAAGCCCGTTCGCAGCATCTCAAAGGAAATGCCTGGTATCCCACTGAAAGTAGGCCTGGGCAGCACGGTAGGAGCAACCACAGCAAGAGGATCCCCAGCTACACCACGACAGGCCCTTCTCTCAAAGCCCCTACCGTGTCCACTTCAGGCTCAATCCTCTCATGCTCAGGTGCCGTAGGCTCCACTACCTCAGCCAGGGCAAGTCTAGCCTCCTTTCCTAGAGCCACTATCTCTGCGTCGAGCTGCACCACATAAGCCTCTTTCGGGGCAGCGACCTCTCCCTGTATCCCCTCTTCTTGAACATCCATCTCCACCTCGGCATGTTCGACCCCTGCCCGCTCTCCTGCCTCATCCTTGTCTCCCACGACGATCACTTCAGCAATAGGCCCTCCCATGGTGCATGCCTCCTCTACAGCCATAGGTGCCACCTCTGGGCCCTCCAAGCTTGATCCCTGAGGGTGTCCGGCCTCTGCATCCCTCGCAACCACATCACTCGAGGCAGCAACCTCTTACTAATCAGGTGGTCCCTCTTCTATCCCTAGGGCTCCATCCTCTTCTACGACCACAAGCTCTGTCAGGGCTTCCCTCTCCTCGATAGCCTCCAGAGCTCCTAAGGCCCTCTCCGCCTTCGCCGCCTCATCAAGGCCAGCCTCATCAGCGTCGTTCACCTCCATTGGGATTGAGCTCTTCCCTTCAGCCATGGATGTCACTTCCCAGTCCGAAGCAATCTCGATCGGGGCAGTAGGATCTGAGGTGCCGGCTCGAGCCTCTGAAGGGCTAGGAGAAGGTTCAGGTGAAGGAAAGGGCAAAGCCTCAAGAGTAGAGGGCGACACAAAAATAGCATGAGACACACAGCCCTCCAAAGAAGCTGAGGGTGAGGAGCCATCTTCTGGCTCACGAACCACTATAACCTTACGCCCTTTGCGCCCTGAAGCCCTGGTCGCCTTATTGATCAGAGCACGAGGAGTCGCTGGGGCATCGCTCGGAAGGCCTCGCCATCTACGATGGCATTCCCTCCTTCATCCCCTTAATACTATCTTCCCCTGGAAATGGCCCCTAGACCATGATAGATACTGCACGGGACAGGCTGTACGAGTGCATACTCCTTCCCACTGGCCATGTCACAGGCCACGTAGAAAGTGTCGGGACGAATGATGTATGCCCCTCCTGGTAGGGAAAATTTACATAAGAAGAGTACCAAGTAATCCGCCAAGAAGACATGCTCATTCTCCTTCCGCAGCTTGAAAATTGGTGGAGTTTCCTTCCCCTTTTTTCTCGGTGACAGACCAGCTTCATCTGTACAATCGCAGCAAAAAATTGTTACCCACTTGGTGAAGGTAACTTGCCCCTTTTTGGGCTCATTATAGAGTTGTTGGTAGACCTCAAACCATTCCCAAAACCCAGTCGATGGGGCTTCTTTGCCTACCTTTTCCCCTCCAAAAATGATTGAGTTCGGGGGAATAAACTCATCATACATAGCACCAAGAAGCAGCAACCCACCAACGAAGTGCAGGTCCATCAGCGACATCCATGCCTCCCCATGACCAAGCAGCCATGTGTTGCTAACATGGTTCCAAGTTTCCAACAACACTTTGACCGTGTTTGAGCAACAGACGTAGTAGCCCGTGGAGGGCGGCCGGTAGGGAAGCCTTCCTCAAAATGTTCCTAAAACGCCTCAGCACTTTCATGGTCCATGAGGAGTACCCATTCAGATACTGGTGCACTCCTTGTACCCGCAAGCTGACAGAAAACCATTTCATGCCCGGGGTTTCTACCATTCGCTTGCCTAGAGTCGGCAAGTTTGAGTTAGAGGCTATGTTTCAGTGCAGGCAATGTAGAAGGACTACCCTTCCTCTATACTCACATTGTCGTCATTATCTTCCCGAGCCACCAACAGGAAAGGGTCGCTCACAAAGGTGACGCTCAAGGGCCACCTCGGTTCACATAAAGCCTTGGTGAGCCAGATGGACTCGCCTCTCACCAAGCTTTCGCCGATCAAGAAATCAGTGCCAAGCTCCCCTGCTCACGAGACGTTCGTCACGTCTGGAATAGCACCTCAAGACTGGGCCATCAGATCAAAGACTTCACTGCCAAAAGGCGTTGAGCGGCCAAGAAGAACTATGCTCACGAAGGCTTATCGCCGACTGGCCACTCAAGGCGTAATATCGTTGTCTCGCAGCCAAGGGTAGGACTTTCACCGTCTGCCTGCTGAGGTGGTATCGAGGTATGCAGAAGACAGGGCTATCGCCGTCTCGTAGCCAAAATAGGGTATCGCCATCCCCCCGACCAAGGGACTATCAAAACGCCCAGGCTCCAGTTGTTCGCACGTGCGAGTACCACGTCCCTTGAAATCTAGGCATGCCGCCTGACAATCGCAACGTGGCCTATCGTCACGCGTGCGGAGGGCAACCGTTCGCCATTCCATAAACCCTTCGCCGCCCGACCCTTGCAGGCCTGCGACCCCTCGGGTTCCCACCGGCGTTTCCCTTCTTCACCAGGAGTTCGCTCCTATTCACCGAAAATCCCTTTCCTGCCTTCTACTCTCTACCAGAGTTAGCGGAAAACCACTGAAAATCGTATAAAATTTCTTTGTGACCCTACGAATCTTCCTACTTCTGAACTTCAGCAATTTGCCACAAGCTCACCAGAATTCCACTGAGTTCCCGGTGAGCCCATTGTTGTTCCCCTTCTTCTCCTCTAATAACCAGAAGATCGACAGAGCCCTCTAAACGCTCTACAACCTCCCATCAACCACGGAAAGACTGGAGAAACACTAGAGCCTCGGCAAAAGCACCTCTTCAAAACCTACTAAGGCTTTGAAAAGCCTTGAGACAGCCTCGACACTCTCTAAAAATGTTCAAGTTCACAGTACAAAGCTTCGCGACCCCCTGAAGCTCACCAGAAAAGCTCCTAACGGCCTATCTCTACAAACTTTAACCGGGACGTTTTCACCGGAAATCTCTTGCCAGAAGCTCAGGCTCTCTCTCTCTCTC
>NW_006499776.1:80479-122691 GCF_000471905.2 Amborella trichopoda
CTCTCTCTCTCTCTCTCTCTCTCTCTCTCTCTCTCTCTCTCTCTCTCTCTCTCTCTCTCTCTCTCTCGCTCAAAAATTGTTTTACCCTTGGACAAAATAGTAAAAGAGGACTTTTCCCCTTTTATACTCAGCAGTGCCGCAAACTGCCCTTGAAAAATATGAAAAGACACTACAATCCTCATCTTCAGACAACAATAAGACTAAGCTGGGGCAGGTCAAGCCCGAGGCCAGAAAGGGGCCATCGCCGCACGCCTTTGTCAAAGGTCATCATCGCGTGCCTTTGTCAAGGGTCATCGCCGCACGCCTTCGTCAAGGGCCATCGACACGTGCCTTCACCTAGAGGTGATCGTCGCGCCCTTTGTCAAGAATTTAACATTCATACTCTTCAAGAAGTACCTAACGCCATGCACGCACCATCTAAACTTAATGTCGCGTGCGCCATCCAACACTTAGTGTTGCGATAGTACCACGACACTCCCCGTTGGACCATTGTCCTGCCTCTTCAAGAAGTTCATTCCTTGCGCCACAGTCTCACTCCTCAAGGAGTCCAGTCTCCAGTGATGGCTCTGTTACCCATGGAGTCATATTCCTTCACCACACCACGGTCCGTGCTGCATGACCTTAAACTGCACCATTATAGCCCAAACTATATGACCTTAAACTATAGTGGAGGTTTAGTTGCACGACCTTAAACTACTTAGTCCCCGTTGCACGACTCAAAACTGTACGACCGGGGTCCAAACTATATGACCTTAAACTATAGCGGAGGTCTAGTTGCACGACCTTAAACTGCATGGTCCCAGTTGCATGACTTTAAACTGCATAACCACAGTCCAAGCTATATGACCTTAAACCATAGTGCACGTCCTAACCGCATGACGTTAAAAGGCTTAGCGCCATGGTCCAAACTATATGACCCTAAATTATAGCGGAGGTCTAGTTGCACGACCTTAAACTTCATTGTCCTAACCACATGACTTTAAACTGCATAACGATGGTACGAGCAACAAGACCCTAAAACTATAACGCACGGCGTGAAATGGCCCACAACTTTCACCGAGAGATGGGCCACCTCTTCGCTAGGGTGTATTTCATCAACATCTCCGGTGGAGTTAGATGTCTGCAAAAGGTCATACCAACCCCTTTAATCCCCAATGATTCAGTTTCGCACCAACATCCCAATGAGAGTCACACCCTATTGCGACCCACTATCTACAGGATTTAGGTCCATGCTTATCTTCTCAACCGCCAATGGGGTTACACTTGTACTCCGAACTAGCATCCCCAGTGGAGTTACATGAAGCCCATCATTATCCCCATGGAGTCACACTGGCCCTCCTAATCCCCAGTGAAGATTTTCTTCCACTTGCTGCTCTTCGTAGGGCCACCATCTTCATCTAAAGCTCTCCGCTTGTGGATACCCTAGCTTTTTTATCCTCAGGGAGTCAAATTGCTATTAACAGACCTATCCTCTATCGAACTTCATCCACATGGCGACCCACATAATGGTCCATATTGCATGACCTTAAACTACATAGCCATGGTCCATTCTACGTGACCTTAAACTGCACAGCCCTAGTTCTAACTGCATGACTTTAAACTGCGTAGTTATGGTCCAAACTATATGACCTTAAACTGTAACGAATGTCTAGTTATACGACCTTAAACTGCATGGTCCTAGTTGCACGACTTTAAACTGCATAACCACGATCCAAGCTATATGACCTTAAATCATAGTGCACGTCCTGACTGCATGACGTTAAACCGCTTCGCACAGGTCCAAGATGCATGACCTTAAAGATGCCACCACATACGTGCACATCCCTTTTACGTGCATCTTTACACACACCTTCCCTAACCGACCCATTTGTGTGCGCACACCATCCTTATTGCCTCCCCAGTGAGTTCACATATGCGCACACGGCCTTTACGTGCATCTCCACACACGCCTTCCCTAAACGACCCGCTCATGTGCGCGCACCACCCTCATTTATCTCCCCAGTGAGTCCATTCATTATTACCATCTTTCATCATTCCCCAGTGAGTCTTACCCATGCTCACAAAATGGTGAGCCACCTCGCCACCCATATTCGCCCATAGCTAGTGGGTCACCACTCTTCACCCAACATCCATCCTTCATAGGTAGCCTCATGACATCTTCTCAAAGTGACTCGTAACTACCACAATACTCACTCCGTGGCCTCCACAGATTGCCATTCATCACCACTACAGTCTAGCTGTATGACCCAAAACTATAGTGCACGTCCTGGCTGCATGACATTAAAAGGCTTCGAACAGGTCCCGAAGGCATGACCCTAAACATGCATTCACAAAAAAACGAGCATGGTGTACACCTGTACAAGGGAACGCCATGAGTAAAAATGATGGATGGGCATGGTCATGAAACCATGAGTAAAACAGTTCCGTGGAAAACAAAACCCAGGCACGGTGAAACCTCAAAAGGGCATCATAAGCAAAAACGGATGAAAAGGGTGGACATAACCGCAAGGTCATGGGTAAAAGAGCCCAGAAATAAAAAAAATTGGTGAAACCTGTCTTTGCAGCGCCACTTCCCATGTTCAAGTGAAAACCCGCGAAGAGGCACTTGGACCGACAAAACAGGTTGACGATACCGTCGCCTCAACCAACACTCAATTTCCAAACAGTCACAAGCCTGGCTAATGAGGTCTACTTAAAATCCTCAAATGCCAGCATCCAGTCACACACACAAATTGGCTCTTCAAGGAGTGAGAGCCGCATAAGATCTCCCACATTTCAACATCAATAACAACAAGAGTCCTGGAGGATGAGGACAATGACCAAAAGATCCCTCCGGAATGCTAAAGACCATCACGAAGGCAAGAAACTGATGAAGCCAGGATCTAACCTGCTAGAGACTTCAGGGTATTCCTCGCCAAAATCCCCTAGCCAACATGGCCCTAGACTTTAGGGCAGGTCAAAAGCCCCCGACTGGACAGCACTAGATAAGACCTATAGAGATACCATAAACATCAAAAGCCAGCCTGGTGTAGCAACGAACAATGCCGACCAAATGTTCATAGCAGTTGGCCTTTAGATAGGCCTAGTTCTGTCCGAGGAGGTTCCTACAAAGGACTCACACTACAGAATCGCAGATAGTCCCTCGAGGGTGAGGACTTCGACAAGATCCCTCAAACTTCCCAAATGATTGCATTTCTCGATTCTCTCGAAGTACAACATTCGGCGGGGCATGCTATTGAAAGATATTTTTCATCATTATGGGGCCCCCTCTCAATAAAAGCCTAGCAAACAGTGGAAATTCTAATGGTCTTAGAATAGCCCCAGAACTGGCCAAGATCTTCATGAGGTCTTTCAAAAGTCTCTTGCTAAGTTTCGTCGCACTTCGACATGTCTAAGGTAGTGCCGACTGATAAACAATTCCTGCAAAATCGGCCTTAAACACCCTAAAACAGACCCTATAACTAGAGCTACATTTTCAATGTCTCAACTTATTTTGGTACCACCACCATTGGATCCGCCATAGTTGAAAACCCTTAGTGGTCACATTTCAGCTTAAACAGACACTCCAAGAAGAAGTTATAAGTAAAAGAGTGAAACAGGAGGAAGCGCACGCTACTCCCGTGCGGCCACCCTGCAACTCCACACCATTGAAGGGACAATCACGACGAGTGACTTTCGACGCTCATATCTCACTCTTTCGAGGTCGGATCAAGCCCAAATTTTGTCAGCTTATTCGTCTCATCAAGACGAGCGTTTCGATATGTAGCACGCCCCATGACAATACCTGAGCACGAAGAAATGGTAGATAGAAGTTGTTCATCCATGAAGAAAGTGCAGGAAATTTAGCACCATTGTGCCTCGCTCGAGTGACTAAATCACGCTGCTTACTTGCCCGATCGACACGAGACAAATTCCATCGAGTGCATAACGTACCGGGCTGTCTCGGACCCGAATCCCATATATGATGAACGATCGAATTTTGTGCACGAAGCCAACGAAGTGACTACAAATTCCGTTGCCGAAATTTCAGATTCCAGCCAAAATTCCAAAGATGCAAAACCTTCGTCATGATATGAAATCGAGCTACGTTAGTTGCCCCGCAATCATGATGGCATGCTCGGTGTACTCCAGCAAAGAAAGCATAGAAAAACATCAAGGAACGAGCACACAATCGATTCGAAGTTTCAAGATTCATTCAAATTTCAAATCACATGATCGTGCCTTAAAAACACAATCCATGGCTCGAATTTGGTATCAAATCGATCATCATGCCGATCCCTATAAGAAAACAATCATATTTCGATCAATCGGGAATCAGAACGACCCCGGATCATCCATGCAAGATCATGTAAGTTCTAAGGCAATACAGGGAATGTTCTGGAATTTCATAAATTGTTAGGAAGGGGCAAATCTATCATTTTTCACCCTATTTTCTAATTTTTTTTAATTCAATTTAATCTTAATTTCCAGCAATTAGGGTTACTTTTGATCATCCACCCATGTTTTGGGCAAATTCTATATATGCATCGTACCATTATTGTATGCAACGCACTCAATCCCTCACAAAAAGAGAGAGTTTTTACTTAATACAGTTTCTCTTTCTTCTCATTGTTGTATCACGTTTGCAGAGAGAGAGTAAGGTGAGAGAAACTTTTGGACCGGCACCCTCAAGCTTAGGTAAATCTTCTCTCTCTTCCTTTTTTTTCCTTTCTTCTCTCTCTTCCACCCCCCCTCCTTTTCTTCTTCCTCTTCTCCGCCTGAGCTCCTCTCAGAGACCATGCACGGCAGTGGCAGTGCTGTGCATGCCTCTCTTGCAGTCTCACAGGTCGCGCATGGAGATGGCACCGCCATGTGCGAGCTTCCTTCTCTCTCTATTTTATTCTCCAACTCCCTATGAGACTGGCAGACGATGCTGCTCATCATCGTCCGCAAACATATCCTCGATATCTCAACGAGGAATGCGGATAGCAAAACTTATTACCGTCCACAAGGGCTTCCTCTTGTCGCGTGACTATTGCAGGCAGCAATGCCCATCGTTGTCAGCAAAGGGTCGCAGCAATACCCATCGCCGCGCACAGGCTCCGTCCGCACATTTCTGCCCCCGTCGTCGTGTGCCTCACGAGAGGCCGCTGTCGTACGACCTGTGAGAAGTTATCACCGTGGGCTTTGCCAGAAGCTATCACCGTCGGCAAGGGACATGTTGTCTTCTAGCATTGCCAATGGCGATGCTTATTGCGGTCCACGAGCTCCTCTCGCATTCTGCATCTAGCGCCATGTGTCTTGTGGGGAGCTATCGCCGTGAGCCTCACCAAAAGCCATCGCCGCCCGTAATAGGCACGACACCTTCTCATGATGCCAACGAAGATGCCCATTGTCGTCTTTGTTCTTCCTCCTCCGCCATCTCACTTTCTTTTCTCTCTCTTTCCTTGTCTTCACTCTTTTCTCTACTCACTTGATTGAGGGTGGACTTAACCTAGCACCGCTATATCGGCTTCGGTTTTGAGTAGTATTGCCGCCGTGCTGGTTCTGAGTACCATGCCCGTCTTGCTACTACTCCGAGTCGGTCATTGTCCAGCTATCAAGTAAGTCTCGTCCCTTCATCAAGTCCTCTTCTCTTTTCGAACTTCGCTCGAACCTTCCACTTCATCACTCTAAACCTCTCACATTCTTAGTCACACAAATGTGTATTGACCCACTTGTCTTGCAAATTAACCATAGAAGTATTGTGCATAAAAATAAAGAGATTACATGTTAAGGGAGGTGATTCTGAACCAGTTAAAGCAGCTTGGGGGCTTTCGGACGTGATCTAAGAGGGCGCCCACGCAAGCCAGCCCGTGTAAGTCCCGAACCCACCTTAAAATTCCTCTCTTATCGATTGGTATACCTGCCCTTGCTCTTGAGCCAGGTTCCGAGAAAGCAATCTCAAATCTTGGGTTCACTAGAAACCTGAGATACGTGCCGCCAGATCACCTAGATCAGGAGGGCGAGATCGAGGCACCTAACCAATGATACCTGGACGTTCTGAAACACTTGTTAGATAATCTGCCTAGAAATTCTTTAATACAAAGACCGGGTTTCTTGGTAATCTAACAAGGCTCCATAGAGATCAAGATTCAAAATTTCACACACATGCACACAGACAATAGTTAGAGAGAGGACTTATAGAGAAATGACATAGTTAGAGTGAAAAATGGCATATGCATAATGATAATAAAGTTAGAAAAATGAATTAGAGATAAAAACACGTAGAGTGATAATGAAATTAAAGAAAGAAATGACACATGTAGAGAAAGGATATGGAGAGACAATTTACGTAGTTAGAGAAAGAAAGAAGTAAGATAAATTACACTTCTTGATAGAGATATGAGTTACAGAGAGGGAGGACACAATTAGAGAGGGAGGGAAATCAATAAATAAATAAAGGGTTATGTTAAGGTACTCACATTATGGAGTAATTTATCATTGTACTTAACAAAATTTAAACGCATATTAAACCCTTGTTTTGTAGATGAAATATTTTTTTAATAATGATATTTTTTGTCATTAGGAGGAGTGTGACTACATGGAGTGGGGTCTGACATCACCTACATAGAGCATTAAATGCCACTAATGACCAAAAATACCCTTACTAAAAAAAATCTTCATGTACAAAATAAGGGTATACAATTGTCCAAAATTGTTGAGTGCAATGATAAATTACTCCATAGTATGAGCACCTTAACATAAACTATATATATGAGCGAGATGCTATAGTGATCTCACCCATAGTTCCATAGCCATCCGTTTTTCGGGTGGCAAGGATTTTTCGACCGCCATGGACATAGCATGTCTGTGGCAGTCGAAAAATCCACGAAAACTGCCACAGACCATGCGCCATCTGTTGCAGCTCCATTCAATAAATCGCCACAGACATAGATGGCCAATTATTAGAGAGGTGTTAAAGAGAGATAGAAAAGGTTGGGCCAGAGAGATGTTATAAAGAGAATGAGCATGGTCATGAGAGTTAAAGAGAGAAAAGACATGGTGGGAGAGAGAAGAGTTAGTGAGAAAAAAGTGTTAGAGAGAGAAATAACACATTTAAAGATAAGAAATATTACGAGGAGAAAAGGCACAATAAGAGAAAGAGGAGATAGAGAAAGAAAGGGAAGAGAAAGGAGTTAAAGAGAATTAAAGAGAAAAGATGCTTAGCATAATAAAGGAGAGAGATGGGGGTTATGGAAAAGTGTTACGTGGAAAAGTGAAGCAGATATGGGCAAAAAGATAAGCAGGTCTTTGTGGCTTCAAAGCAAAAAAAAAAAAGAGGGGGAATAGGGTGGACCCGAAATCTATTTTCGTGGTAAGATTCCACCACCTTTGCTCGCATAATCTGCCATTGTTTCCTAAATGACACCCTCAATAACTTTCTAGTTCCTGTGTTGTTTTAGATATTTTCTCCTTCACCATTGCTGATTTCACTTTTATTCAGACAAACCGTTGGAGAAGATGAAAAGCAGCATGGTCTTTTTGGGTGGAGGAGCATTTGATATAAGGCTGCCAACTAGCAGTGTTGGGGCCATGCTAGCCCGGTCCTGGCCCATCCTAAAACTGTGAGCGACGCCGTGGCCCGCCCTTAATGTTGAGTATTGAGGCCCATGCATGGACCCACTCAAAGAGACTCAGCTGCGACAGGCTCTGTATATATCTAAAAATAAAAATATAATAGCTATATAAATTACATATTTGGTAAAATTAATGTATGGGCAAGCTTTTTATGTTTTCTCTGCATACTTCCTCCTATCCAACCGTCCATTTTGAATGGATGGCTGAAATGGTCTCAATTACAATGTCACACCTCTACACTATTTTTATTTTTATTTTTTCTACAAAATATTTTGACTCCAAATTTTGGACGTCTATTCCTCTCTTAAACTTGCACCTATAAAATATAGAAACAAAATGTTCTCAATAAAATAAAATAACCAAATACCCTTGAAAGTTTTATGGGTATTTGAGTCATTGTATTTTATTGAAATTATTTTTTTAATATTTTATTTAAGTGTGTCCTTTTAAGATGATGGCATGTACCAAATTTCATATTCATATAATTTACAAAAAAATAATTAAATATTAAATCTTTTAAAGCATCGGATCTAGATCAAACTATCAACGGCTCACTAAAGTGGATGGCTGGATAGGAGGGAGAGTATCTTCTATACAAAAGGGAAAGTATAGAAACTTTTCCCATCATATATAGCTCAGCCTTAAATTTATCTTTGGCCTGCCAACCAGGCCCATTGGACTTGTGCTACAGTTCGAACACAACCTGAAATCGGGCCCACCCAAAATTTCCGGTGGCTGGCCCGGGCCCACCCAAAATTTCCGGTGGCTGGCCGGGGCATGGGTCCCAATCCCGTTGGCAGTTCATTGTGTATCTCCTTTTGTGGCATATTCAATGAGAGAGTGTGATGATAACAATGATATACACATAGACCAAATTGAGTTGTTTGAGAGAGAAATTCATATTTAAATAAAAGAGCCGTAAGAGAGAGGGGCGAGGGGACGAATGATTGTTGAGGATATGATGTTGAGCTGATTTTAGGGCTGACGTTTGCTAACGTTCTCCTTTTAAATTAAGGGGATGATCTTCATTGAGAATCCTCATTAAACTTCCAAGTCGAGCATCGGAGTGATGTGCCAATTATCTCAAGGAATTTTTTTTCTTTTTTTTTTTTTTTATTTAGATAAGATTGTATATACTATATTATTATAGATTTTTAGAATAAAGTAGTCATAATCACTTTTAGTTATCAAATGTAAAATTTGAAAACTAGAGATGTGTCACATAGTTTAAAAAAATTAGTTTGATTTTTTGCCAAATTAGTCTGTGGGATCCTATACTATGAGATAAAGAGGTCACAACTACTCATAGTCATAAGATGTTGAATTAGAGGGCTTGAAATGTATCATGAAATTCGAAAAAAAAAATTAAAATTTTGAATTTAGTCAATGACACTCTCACAATCACTTGATTTGAAATCTAATAAACACTAGTGTTTATGACCTCCTTGTATCAAAAATAATTATTCTTTTCATATCCTCCCAATTTCACATCTAATGGTCAAGAGATTGTGACCTCTTTGTGCAAAAACATAAATAGCTTCTTTTTTTTTCTTTTTTTTTTTCTTTTTTTAAAAGGCTACGAGCCTGGTATAAACCATGAACAAATAACCCATGAAAATTCAACTTCTCGAGCTTATGTGACTAATTAACAGGAGTGACATAGAATTGGCAAACTGAGAACAAATCATCAATCACAATTAGAATTCAAGATCATGGAGTACCAAGAAATAGGTAGAGAGAGAGAGAAACAGATGAGCTTTTCCATTAGTATTTTGGGATGTGGAGTGGGAAAGAAGAGTGTGGCCCACATTCATGCTTCTTATTCTCTTGCGTGCTTCAAACGGAAACAAAAAGCAGGGCTAGATGCACGCTTACTCCATTCAAAGTTTTCAACAATTGAAAAAAGGAAAAGGTTCCCACTAGGGCGTTACCACTCGAATAGCATTGTGGTCGTGCTGCTATCTATTATAATGCCGCTAGGTTCAGATGAGGCTCAGAATTGCAATGTTGCATCGATTCTCATCGTCTTAAGGGTTGGGAATTTACTCGGTCTGGATCTGAAATCCGAAATCCAAAACTCAGATTTTACTCAGACTGGGTATGGATCTCAATTTTGGATCTGAAATTCGGATCCAGATCCAAAATCTAGACTTGAATAGCATAATTTGGGTTGGATTTAGGTATAGGTGGATCCGATTCGGATTTGACTCAATTATATATATATATATATATATATATATATAAAAAAACTGAAATTAACCCACTAGCTCATATGAACATATGAGCTCAACTATAGAACACAAAAATCCAATGGACATCATTAATTGGCATGGTCCGTTTTGGCCCCTTCTCTCTCTATTACCCTCCCCAGTTCTCCTTTTACATAGAGAAAGAGAAGGAGGCGAAGATAAAAATGATTCGGAGAAAGAAATGGATGAGTAAAAGTGATTAATTAGAAAGAAATCAGAGAGAGAAAGGGCATGTGATTGGAGTGTAGTTAAAGGGGTAAAGTAGATGATTAGATAGATAAAATGCATGATAAATGTTTGGGTATGTTTTGCATTAAATTCCAAACACCTTCGTAACCAAACCATCTTTAAGGGATATGGAGAAGGGAGAAATTGAGTTCAGGGAAGTCAGATTCTCATGAGATTTGGATGATGAATATTTATGCATCATAAACCTATAATCCAACTACCATAGGGATTGGACGAAGGCTTGGGATTGGATGAAGGCTTGGCAAATGGTTAAGTCCAAATTTAAGAGGAGGCCCTCTTAGGCCTAAGATGGCATTGGTAATTGGGATCATAATCTTAGAGCTCATGGATCCAAGTTACATCAACGGTGATAAATGTGTAGAGCTTACATCAAGGCAGGTGTCCAATCATTTGGAAACTCTATCAAACGATCACAGAATAATAGTAAGCTTTTGAAATCATTTTCATTTCATTCACTTAATTTTATTTTTATTTTCTCACCAAGTCATGATATCCTACCCATTAAATATGAATCGTAAACTATAATTTATCCAAAAACAAAGATTGATCCAAAACTATAGATTTAACGTTTATTCCAGGGAAGAATGATAGAGGGCAAAATTATTTTTATTTTTGTTTTTATTCGATTTTAAAGAATGTATATTATAGTTTTAGTTTTAAGGCTTATTTCTAGGGGTTTTTAATTTTTTTACGATTCTAGGACTTTTATATTTTTTACTCACGAGTACTATTCGAGTACGGTTTATAAGTAATGTTTATAGGGGTAAAAGTGTCATTATGATTTTTAAGTTATGTTAGGATATATGGGTCAATGTATTATTTGTTTGGACAATTTTTGTGCTTGGAACTTTAAATTATAATATATAAGAGGTATGTGAGGCCTTGAGGGGTTATAATTCCACATGATTTTTAGAAATTTAAAGACATGAAAGCTTAACCCTAGCTTAGGGTATAGAGAAGAAAACCTAGGTTTCTTTAAATTATGCTTGTGTTTGGCTTTGTTTCTTGTCGATTTTACTGTTCTTTCAAATTTTCCTGCATAATTCACAGGTACCAATGAGAATTAGTGATGTAAATCACACACGATGTATGTATTCGGAAAACTTCTTTATTAATATGATGCAGGAAGAAAAGGTGGGAAATTAAATCCCCATTTTTCTTATATCTTAAAACAAATAAAATCTGCAGTATTTGAGAAAACCATAGATGTAAATCAAACCAAAAGAAGAAAAACTTTCTTCCTTCATGAACTAAAATTTATTCCAATAGCGTATGCCTCCTAAAATATAGGTGGAATATCCCCGTACCCCTTATTTTTTGGTTTTCATATATCAATAAACCCAAAGATTCGAACTATATCTCCTAACCCATTTACTAACTTTACCCATTTTTAACTATTTTTTAGTCCAAACAAATATAAAAAAGACATATTCATTCTAAACTCTTCCTTTCTTTACGTGATATATTCCTCCCAAATTTCTCTCTCTCTCTCTCTCTCTCTCTCTCTCTCTCTCTCTCTCTCTCACACACACATTCATCACCTTTGCCTCTCTAACATGGGAGAGAGAAAGTGAGAGACACGAGGAGAGAGAGTGGGAAAGTAGGTAGAGAGAGATTTAAGGGAAAATCATGTGAATAGATAAAAGGAATAGTGTTTAGCAAGGATACGTCTTTTTTATATTTGTTTGGGGCAAAACAATAGGTTTAAAGAGAATAAAGTT
This sequence comes from Amborella trichopoda, assembly GCF_000471905.2. The sequence continues at coordinate 92,298 of NW_006499776.1, forward strand.
AGCTTAAAGGATTAAAAGATATAAAACTTAGATTTATGACCTAAGATATGTTTTGAAACCTTGGGTCTATTGAGATATAAAACTTAAAAATAGTTGTTATGGTGATATTTTCCCTAAAATATATCACTCAACTTTTTATAAGCATATGAAACCCTAATTTAACTTGAGATTAAAATAAATATTTAACACTTTAAAACACCCCTAAAAAAATATTAAAATTCAAAAAAAAAAAACCTTGTGAAAAGTAGCGCATGAACATTATCATAAATAATAAAAAAACTATAGAAAACCCTAGAATCTAAAAAAAAACTAAAAATCGTAAAAATAAATCCTAAAATTAAAATCAAAATATATGCTTTAAAATTGAATATAAATTCAAAATAAGTATAATTTTGCCCTCCATCATTCCCCCCTGGTTGGAGAAAACTCATCATTGAGTTTTGAAATGTGCTAAGATGAATTCAGCATCACAACTGCATTATTCAATGTTCTTCTTTTTAGTTAGATCTGCATTATTCAATGTTCTTCTTTTTTGTTAGATCAAATACTATTTATAATAAAAATTAATTCCTCAAGAAATAGATCTTGATATGTATATTGAGGAATCGATGTAAATTTCTCAAATTCAACTATTCTTGAACTCCCTTTGAAAATCATCTAAGATACTCCAAACTCAATTTTCTATAATTTAGAGGCTTTCTTGATATCTATCACATTACTCTCTGAAACCAATGCCACAATTTGCAGATTCAGTCGACCACACTTCCACTCCGCTACTCTGATTCCAATGCCCCAAATCTCTTAAATGTTCCACTTCTTTGATATCCTTAAGATCTGCATCTTTTTCTTCCTCAAAGATCGGTTCACCAACGAAATCTTGATCATCATCATAGATTGGATCTCTTACAAAATCTTGTTCATCTAAGTATGTATTAAAAATTGGTGGTAGATCTCAATCTACTACCTACTTATTTACGATATGACCTACACCAAAATCAACCTCGTTCTCTTTCAAATCATGTAGATTAACTAAATCTCATGATTTATTCTTCTGAACATGAGGCACCCAACACAAAGCGCGTGCATAGAATAGGTGGTTGAAGGCAGTTCCATCATTCCACTCCAACTCTGATTTGCGTCATTCTCCATAAAAGCCCTCATGATTTATCTATCCCTATAGATTTCTCTTCGTTTAGGGTACAGTGTTGCTACACTCTCTGACAAGTCGTGAATATCCTAGCTCAATTGGATCATATCGGCATCTCTATGGCTAAGACCTCCACGACCAGTCATCACAATCTCTAGTCATACGCGAACTATGCTCTAATACCACTTGATGCGGTAAGGAAAGGTGAGAAATTAAATCCACTATGAACATTAAACAAGTAAAATCAGCAATATTAGAGAAAGAACATAGATGTAAATCAAGCCAAGAGAAGAAAAATTTTCTTCTTTCATAAAATCAAATTTATTCCAATAACATATGTCTCCTAAAATATAACATCCAACTTTTTATAAGTATATGAAACCCTTATTTAACTTAAAACCTAAATAAACATTTAAGACTCTAAAATACCCCTAAAACAATACTAAAATTCCAAAAATACCATTATAAACAATAATTTATGAACAGAGTGAACAATAATACATTAACATTAACTGTGAACAGTACCATGAAAACCTTAAAATCCAAAAAAAAAAAACTTAAATCCTAAACTAAAATCAAAATATACATCCTTTAAAATTGAATAGAAATTAAAAATAAATATAATTTTTCCTCCATCCTTATATACAAGGAAACTTGAGGGAACAGTAAAATTAGCAAAAAACAAACTAAGCACAACACAATTCAAAAAAAACCTAGAGTTTCTTCTCCATATCCCAACCTAGAGTCCCAAAAGCCTAAACTTTTCTCTTTCAATTTTTAAAAATATGTGAAATTGACCATCTCATGGCCCCACACACCTCTTATATATTATAATTCAATGTTCCAAACCATTACATGTCCTTACAATAATTAAAACAACCTATATATATTAATTTAAGTTTAAATTTCATAATGACAGTTTTACCTCTATGAACAATACCTATAAACAGTACTCGTGAATAGTACTTGCGAATAGTACTCATACAATAAATAAAAAATATATAAAAGCTCTAGAATTTCAAAAAAAACTAAAACCCCTAAAAATAAATCGTAAAACTAAAAATATAACATACATCATTTAAAATTCAATAAAAATAAAAATTAAGAATAATTGTGCTCTCCATCATTCTCCCCTAGTTGAAGAAAACTCGTCCTCGAGTTTTGAAGTGTGCTAAGATGAAATTGGGGCTAGTCCGACAACAATCTTCAGCTCGAATATTATAATCATGATCCTAGGACTTGTGCGTTATTTCACTAATTGAAACACATTAATTGTGCATTAGAACTAAGAAACTATCGAGGAAATGATCATTGTATGTCAAAAGAATATCTTTAGTCACATAAATTTGTTGACATTGCATCACTTCAGCCATTTAACCCTATTAAATTTGTTCAGATTCAGCTCCAGAACATACCACGGGTGCATACTTGAGATCAACGACTAAACCATCAACTTTTCCTATCAATTTTCCCTTGAGTCAATCTCTTTCCTCGTCAAATACCAATTCAACCACAAAAATCTTCATCATCATCGTAAACTATGTCTCCTACAAGATCTTATTCTTCATCTAACTATGCGTCGAAGATGGTAGTAGATCCCAATCTACATCCTGTTAATTTTCGATACGATTTGTGTCAAAATCAAGAACCTCATTCTCCAAATCGAAAACTCTAAAGTGATGTTCTCCACATCAAGGTCTTGTCAATACCCTCATCACTCGACTCCCCATGCGAAGTGCAACAGTGAAAGTGCTTGTATTCGAGCTCCTCTTGATCTGAAAGATCACTGCACTGCCCATTATTGAGCTCGTGAACTGTTGCGCCAACTACTCTATTTGCCTTTCAAATTCTTCAATTTTCTCATCTCTAGGATCATGGTACGGGTCCACAGAAATCTCCCTTCTCGTTGCTATGGGTTCGTTGAAATCACAAATCCTAGGCAATTAATCAACAAAACTACTAAAATCGGTAAAATCTAGGTTGTTTTGACAAAACTTTGGCTAAAATCAGTAAATCTTAGACCCCACTGTAATTTCCCCTCTTCGTTGTTGATCTAATGCACAAAAAATCTTCTCTTCAGTAACTTATATATACTGCTACAATAACTTTGTACAAATTGTGGGCTCTAATACCAATTTGATGCAGGGACATTCGAGGGAACTGTAAATCAGCAAGAAACAAACCAAATATAACACAATTCAAAGAAACCTAGAGTTTCTTATAAGGTTCCAAAAGCCTAAGCATTTCTCTATTTCAATTTTTAAAAATATGTGGAATTGATCCTCTTAATGGCCCCATACACCTCTTATATATTATAATTTAATGTTCAAAAACATTATATATCCATACAATAATTAAAATGACTTATATATCTTAACTTGAACTTAAATTTCGTAATTACAGCTTTATCCCAGTAAACAGTACCCATGAACAACACTTATGAAGTACTTATGAAATGAATAAAAATATAAAAACCCTAAAAATTTTATAAAACTAAAATCCCTAGAACTAAGCCCTAAAACAAAAACTATAATATACATCATTTAAAATTAAATAAAAATAAAAAATTTAAAATACTTTTTCTCTCCATCAATATTACACCCTACCTTTGCAACTTAGAATGCGTAAGAGGAAATCCTTATCTCATGCAACACACCCACATCTCAATTGAGGTTCATAGATATAATCGGGAGGACAATGAACAAAAACGAGGTTTTATCGAGGCATACATAATATTGGTGCATCACTCTCTACCTATTACATTTTTTTAATGAGCCATGCCCATCTTTCTTGTTTGTGCTTCAGTTCATAGACTTTGATTTAGAACAATAAAAATATATTTTGTGCTCACCACCTTAGGTAGCTCACATAAGCATACAAAACATATACAATTTTGGGTATACAAACTATAATGCTTTCAAGCTTGTAGCGCCAATCAATTTTGTTCTTACTCTCCACAATTATAAGGTCGGGTTTGACTCATATGATTATTTAGTTATAGAAACCCTTTCCAATTTGACCTAACTATTTAAAATTAGATAGACCTTACACCCTTTATCCGCTCTATCTACGCAGTGTGGTACCGAGCTTCCTTTAATATTTGTTTTGCTTGCTAGTAGAAGAGAGTCGAACGAGCCGTGAAGAATCACTTGATCACCTTCTATCTAAGCTAGAAAAAGAGTATCAAATTTTCTGGGTTCCGGTTTCTTCCGCTCAAGAACGAGGGGTTCCCCTTTCCATGCCCTTGCCTTAGTGGTCATACTTTGACTTTAACACTAATCATGTAGGCTGCCTCCAAATCTTTAGGTCCCTTTATTCTACAAAAGAAAAATTACCTAAATATTTATAGTTCTTGTTATTACGAAAAATATTTTTAAACTTTTTGTTATTACTCAGACGTCTGTTTTTTCAACTTCATAACTTTTTTAAAAAAAATAAAAAATAAAAGGCGAAACTGCCTATTTTCGGTTTTTGAAAATTTGATTTTTTTTTTAATTTTCAATTTTGCAAAAACCAATTTTTTTTTAAATTTCAGTTTTTGAAAAATCGAATTTTACAGCTTGTAACTTGAGATGTTAAAATAAATAAATAAATAAATATAATAATAGGGTGTATATATAATACGATATCTATTTTTATCATTATTACTCAAATAGTGATAAAAGCATATGGTTTTGTTCAAGAGGTTTTGGTATCAAATAATGTCCATTCCATAATAGGTTTTTTTTTTTTTTTTGCTTTTAATAAGATAAAAAAAAATCCATTTTTATTGAAAAATTGGATTGCTTATGGCAAGATTGGAACCCTTGCATGATCACTGAAGAGCCACGCCCAATCCATGATGGGTTTTTTTTTTTTTTTCCATAAAATAAAAAACATCTATTTTTTATTGAAAAAGATTATATTGCATCTGGGGGGATTCGAACCCTTAATATTAAAGTGTAGAGTCATGCATGATAATCAAAAAGCCAATTCAACCCCAAGTTTAAATATTTTAGCATACATAATATTGATATTTAAACAATTCGGTTTTTGAAATTCGATTTTTAAAAAATAAAAAATTAAAAAAAAAAACCGAAAATAGACAGTTTCATTTTTAAAAAAGAAAAAATGTTATGAAGTTGAAAAAATAGACATCTGTGTAATAATGAAAAGTTTCAAATATTTTATAATAATAAAAAATATAACGAATATTTACGTAATTTTCCCATTACAAAATGAATACGATGTAAGATTTCCCTGACGGCATGTGATCTAACTTCAATTGTATGCAGCTTTCAAACTATGCACCCTTCACATAGGGCTTCCTTGTATATCTCAGTTTGAAATTTAACTTGAGACGATATAAAAACTTAGACCGAGTCCCAACACATTTTGTTTAAGGGGAGCACGAATTAGATTTTGCCACCGAAAATCAGAATGAACATCCTTAAATAAAACATAGCTTCTCCCAATCGACAAGAAGTTTCTCTCTAAAGCATTTTTTACCCTAAAGTAGACTAAAAAACACAATGGAAAAACCTAGTATAATCCCCAAATCACACTATTGAACAAGTGTATGAATTAGTGACATTCACCTCAATTTATATCTAATGAAAAACAGGATAAGCAACTTTTCATAAATAATTATTGCTCCCAACCCAAAAGAAGTTTCTTCTCTCTCTTCTTTCCTTTTTTTTTTTTTTTTTTTTGTTTGTGGAAACTAAACCCAAAACAATAATGGAAAAACAAAATTTGAGCCCCAAATAATTTTGTTCGATAGCAATATTAATCAACAACATCCACATTGTAGCTAAGTTCATGCAGCAAAGAGCTTCTCTCTCAAATACCTTTGGTTTAAAACTAGACTCAAAAACAGTTAAAAACAATAAAGTAACTCGTCAAATATTAGTTTAAAGTTTCTGGATTCTGCATGATCAAAACTTCACATCTCAATGTTGAACCCATAACTCTCAAGTCTTACGTAATATTCCATTGAAATTTTGCAGGGTGATATTATACTTTTTTTAAAAAAAACAAGCGGATTTGATCCCACAACCTCATTCTTAAAATCACATAATAAAAATATCATTTGCCCAAAGGAGTACCTCATCCCTAGGTCCACAATAGTGCACCAAAATAGTACAAAAATACTAATATGCAGAGTGCTTAGGTGTATAAATCAATATAGCTCGAACAAAAATCATTTTCTCCCAGGTTTCTAATTCAAAACTAGTAAAAATAATAAAAAATAAAAAGAAATATGACAATAAGAGATCTAAGTCTGGTACCAATGAGAATTAACGATGTAGATCATGTATGATGTATGTATTTAAAAAGTTTCTTTATTGATACCGGCAAATCTAATTACAAAACCACTTATAATCCAAAAATCACAAAATAAAACCCTACTACTACAATCTACGGATGCTCATTTTATGTCATTAAACATCCTTCTTTTATTCATAAAAATTTAGAATTTCAATACATAAAATAAATCAAGAACAATGCATTCACCAGAACCATTTGCCTAGATCACCACCAAAGTGTTGGCTATATGGACTTTTGAGGCCTTTAAGCGAGGAGTCTTTCGCTCAATGGGAGTAAAAGAGAAAGATTGAATCTTAGTGCTTTGCGAACTGGGATTAAGATTCATATACCCCGAGTAGATGAGGCAATGAGTGTTTACGTTTTAAAAGAGTAATCCCTCAAGGAGGAGTGAGGGTCACCTCCAAGTCAGGACTATAATAATGAGTATGCCCCATAATTGATGTGATTGGCCATGGCTAAGAGAACCGATCGAGTACAATAGAACCCGAGTATTTTTTGGATACTCGTCACGTGTGGAGTGGTCATGACTTAAGGAACATGAGTTTGTACCATAACACAAGACCACACCACAGCATATGCACTTACAGTCGTATGGGAAGCCACTCTTATATAATATAATCCAACTTAGAAGAGTCAATGCACATATACCTTGAGAGGACCCCTGGTTTAAAGAACTTATATGTCCCACAAGGCTTCACTTGTAAAGGCTTCACTTGTAATCTATTGAAAACCAATAATGGAAACCTTAATTGGGGTGACTTTGATGTGGTCAAATATGTATCACTGCAATAGACTATGGAACATAGGTCTATTGGGTCACCTTGAAACAAAGTGGACCATCATTCGGGACTAACCCAATGAAGTACTCCAACAACTAGAGTTAAAAGTCTAGAGATCTCATTTAACTTTGATCCCATTTTATTCTTGATGACAAATGGTATGTTAATAGTTAAAAATCATTCATAGATTTTTTAAGAACTTCTTAGAATTTTCTAGAATTTTTAAAATGCCAAAACTGCTTTTTTCGAATTTGTTTGGAGCTAATTCCAAAGTGGGACATCCCTATGGATGCCACGTGGCACCCGAGTGGCCATAAGGTGGCCACATAAAACCTATGGATCCCACATGTTGATGACATCAGCATGGCACTGATTTCTAAGCACGGGGGCCTTGTTGGTATTAGTTGTTTTGTTATGTTATTTGAAACCATATATTATGCATTGTTTCATGGTGTCATATTATGCTATGACTTAAGTGGAGGTTTAGTTATATGCTTAATTGTTGTCACATGTGACATGTTTGGCCTGTATGAGGCCAAACTATTTTCAAATTAATTTGGTTTTTAAATACATTATCCACATGAGATTCTTTCATTGTGTGAAGAAACCATGTGGGTGTGTCTCATTGGTAAGAAGCATGTGAAGAGCATAAAATGCTTGAATTTGATCAGTTTGTTGTCATAAGATATTTTCCCACAATGTGGTTCTTGCCATTTACCAAAATAACATTGTCCTTGTCCATAAAGTGAACTAATGCTTTTATTTAAAACTATGGGCAATTATGGAAGCACCACTATGGACATAATTGAAATTAATGTGTGGGACATGGACCAAAGTGTAAAATAACTTAACGTAAGGTTTTAAACATTGATAATAGTATTAAATATCATCCCTACATCTTGGAGATTAAATGGGGATAAATGACTAAGATTAAACCTCTCATGTACCATAGCTCTAAGGGCATCAATAGCTATGATCACTTCTCCCATTATGATCTAATATAAATATCACTTAAGGTTCATTTTCAACCTTAATTCAATTGCTTGAATTTCAAAGCCAAAGAGAGAGAGAGAGAGAGAGAGAGAGAGAGAGACTCCTAGAGTTCAACGTGAGGCCCATTTCTTCTTATCATCTTCAACCTTGATGTGATCTTCATGGTGTGGTCTTCCATTGATTTAAATCAAATCGATGGTGCTATATAGTTGAAGTATTTGTTTGATATTTCATTCCCACTAGCATCTTAGGATGCTGTAATTTCTAATTTACAGTAGCTTCTTGCCTCTTTGAACCTTCCATACTTGATCATAAAGTGCTTCAAGTAAATTTTGCCGTCTATGGCTTAAGCATGTGTTGAGTAGTTTGAAGTATTAATGATCTAGACTCCATCTTCTCCATTTCTTTTGATCCGATTTTATGATGCTATCATTGAGTTTAAACTTCTGATCAGATATCATTATCATATTATTTGAGTATAAGAGACAATCATTGAGTTTAAACTTCTGATCAGATATCATTATCATCTTATTTGAGTATAAGAGACAATCATTGAGTTTAAACTTCTGATCAGATATCATTATCATCTTATTTGAGTATAAGAGACAGGTTTGTGAGTCCTTTTTGCGTAAGAGAAAAGTTTGTGTAGCCCCTTTGGACTACATTGTGTAGTATGCTCATATCTTGCTACTATTGTGTTGTCTCTCGCTCAAACTTTGAAAAATTGATCTTTTGTTCATCTCTCTCATAAATTGAATCTTATATACTGATTTTAAAGTGATCATATGCTTCCCATATGAAGTGATCTCCTTGAATTATAAAATCACCCGTGCTCTAGACTATGGGACAACATTAAGTCCCACAAAGATCCGAATTGTACCCAAGGGCAAAAGGTTCGACCTATAGCTTCACAAATGTTTGTTGCACGATTATATGTTATAATTTACTGATATTCAATGTTTTTGTGGTATGGAGTAATTGAGCAGGACATAGATGTAAATTGTTTGCTCTTATGTTCATATAGTCCATGCTTTGATGACATAATGAATTATTGGCTTTATATCATGAAAGTGGTATTTACATTTTGGCTCATCGTGATCAAGTTTGTACATGTGAAATCTTGTGTTTTTTATGAGAATGAAGAACAGACATGAAGTAGTGATGTAATTCTCAAACAATGAGGAATTTTGACTGTAAATCTTGTATTGTCATAAATGGGAGTATTTGTGCATTTGAGAATTGTGTTGTATTTTATATTTTGATTTTGGGACGAGTAAAGGGACCGATTAGAGTTATAATTTTAATTTTCAAGATTTGTATAGGCCAAGTTTAGTGGATGTGTTTTGAATATTAATGTTCAAATTCATGAAGGATTTGTACATTCTAAAAAGCTCATGTTTTTAAAAGGATGAGAATTTTAAATTTTTTGAGTCCCTAGTACTTGGTCTTATACCAACACCACAAAGGACTTAGCACTCCACATTTCAGATTACCAAGCTCTATGGCAAACTAATCTAGATCTCATCCGAGTTTCCTTCGGATGGGAAGAAATAACGGCAAACCAACTCGATGGGCTAGATGAGAGAGCACAACCAAGCCTTGTTGTCACTCAGATACACCATACATAAAACATCATAACCATGATCAAAGGGGGCTAAGGTTTCTTAGTGTGCAGCGTGCCACCCCCAGGGCTACAAGGTTGGGGTGTGGCATCTCCTTTAGGGAGAGAGAGAGAGAGAAAGAGAGCGAGAGGCCACACAATTGTGTCTAGGTTTCCCAATAGTGAGTATTACATAATAGTGTCGAAGAAATAAGGTTTGCTATCTTATTGAGATTAAATCTGATCCATCGATTTAAGAATAATCTCATCCCCCTATTCCCTAAATCAGCTATCATAACGACAGGAAGGTTCTTAGGATTACGTTTGTAGCCCTTCAAGGCCTTGAGATGAGCCATATCCTTGACGTCAAGCCTTCTCACACCATCTACATACACAGTCACAAATGGAAAGTCACTCTTTCATAGACAATCCAATGAAAAGATCTATACACGTGCTAGAAAGAGAACTCCTGCATCCACAAGAGTTCATCTCCTTAGGGGTCCACTTGCAATTTACTATAATTACAGGACCGGGCCATCTACCAAGCCTGTAGTACCAATCACGTCTATTGGATTATAAAAGCCCCACACAAATAAGCCTCATTTTGAAGAACCATGATAGAGACGTCATCTTGGCCCCAGATCAAGCATATGAGTCTCCTATGATGATCCAAGAATGTCCTCCAAGTTTTGTCCATTTTGGCCATGAATAAAAAAACAGGTATAAAATCGGTTTTTGGCATAGGCCACTAACATGACTATAGTGCACCATAGCTAGAACTCTACTCTAGAGACCTCTAGTGACTATGGGGCCACCGCCAATGGATTCAGAAGGCTGGGAACAGCCACCCTGCCAAATTTCAACACAATCCGACTTTCCTAGATCGTACTTTCCATCATAAGATTTTTACTATTCACTTGGATTCATTTGAACCGGTCCAAAAATGGGGCAACTTATGAAGGTTGTTTCTCTCTCGTCATGAAACAGATCGACCCCAAATTCAAGTATGTTGTTCTCACAAAAATTTATGATTTGGCGAGTGGTACACACCATGGGGACCCACGGATAGGGAGAAATCGTAGAGATAAGTCGCCAAAAACCATGAAAAGGTAGAAAATTTCAGCAGCGTATATCGTCACTCTAGCGGCTGTATCTCAAGATTCTGAATACCTATGGCCTCAAGCCACATCCGTTGTGATCGTGATTCGAAAGGCTTCATTTTGAGTACTTATTTGCTCAAAATGGAAGCCAGGAAGGCGTCATATCAAGGTTCGAAAGAAGGCATACTTTCTGGTCGCCGGAATCCCATTTTTCAACAACCATCCAAATTAAGAAAGTAATCAATCGACACTCAATTTGTGATGAAGAAAGTGACCAAAAACATGGTGAAACGAGCAAAGATTAAATAACCAAAATTACAAGTTTATGGACTTCACCGGATTTTTGGGTTCGTGACCAAAAGTTCGATTCAAGCTTCAAAATGGGTATCAAATCGATCGTCTCAAGACAACCATCATTTCTACGATGATTGATCATCCGAAATATCGTCGTAAAGCATCAAAAGGACCCCGAGGCAAGGCTATGACAAAAAGCCGCTTTTTGAGGGATGGTTTTGTCATTTCCAAAAATCTGACTGTAGGCAAAATAATCATTTTGCCCAAAAAAGGGATTGATTATTTTGTTCATTTTAATCTTATTTTTTTAGCAATCTTGTTGCAATTTGGTCATCCACCCTTGTTTTGTGGTGATCATATACAAGTTCCTTTATTCATTTATAACATAAGCAAGTAAGAAAGTTGGAATGAAGAGATAAAATTCTAGGCTTTGCCCCTTCGTGTTTAAGCTTGTGCTTTTTTTTTTTTGCTTCAAGAGAGAGAAGAGAGAATTTAGGCATTGAGAAGAATACCCTTGGACTCCCAAACTTCCAAACCTCCCACTTCCTACTCCCATACTCCCTACAGCACACCTTACCCTACACCATAGACAACTTAACGTCACCATTCACCCTAGCTCTCACTTAACCTCACCATACACCCTAGTCTTCACCATATCACACCATACACCATAGACCACCTATCACAATCCATACACCCTAACCCTTACTTGACCCACTAACCATAAATCATAGTTCACCTAGGTCCATTCAAACCTAACCTTGCACCCTAACCCTCTAACCATGGACTCAAACCCCTTTCAAGAGAACTTTAAGGATTGTTTGGAGCACACCTAGCTGCCGAGTCCAAGCCTTTGGCCCACTCACTAGGTCCCCGGTCACTTTCTCTCTCATCTCTTTCCTCTTCTTTCTTCTTCTCATTTCTTCTTCTTCTTTCTCTCTTTCTCTTTCTTCACCCCCCCCCCCCCCCTCCCCCCCTCCGCGCCCCCTCCTCAGAGCTAGGCGGCTGGGCCGCCCACGCTCCCCTCTCTCTCTCTCTTTTTCCCTCTTTCCCTCTCTCTCTGAGAAGAGCTAGCCAGCTGGGCCGCCCAGCTCCTCCTATTCTCTCTCCTTTTCCCACTCTCTCTCTCCTTCCTCTCTCTCCCTCTCAAGGAGGGAGGCAGCTAGGGTGTCTCCCCCTCTCGTTTCTCTCCCTCTCTCTCTCAAAGAGTGAGGCGGTTGGGCCACCCACTTCTCTCTCACTCTCTCTCTTTATCTCTTCTTTTCTCCTTCCCTATCTCTCTCCCTCTCAAGAGGGAGGCGGCTAGGACACCCTTCCTCTCGTTGTCTCCCTCTGTCTTCTCTCTTTTTCCCACTCTCTCTCTCTCCAAGACTGAGGCGGCTAGGCCGCTCCACTTCTCTCTCACTCTCTTGTCTTCCTGTCTCTCCCTCTCTCAGTCTCTTTTACTCTCTTTCTTTCTACTCCCTCTTCCTCTTTTCTCTCTCCTTTACTCTTTTTACCTTCTTTAATCTCCTCTATTTCAATTTTAAATACCCTCTATTGAGGAGGTACCAGCATTAGGCCAACCTTGGGGCTTTTTAGTGCCCAAGAAGTCTGCGTCTCTTGTCGTGCCTCCGAGGTGTTAGGCTTAAGCCTAATACCTTTTTGGGGTCAACAGTAAAATCTCATGGGAGAGGAGACACCGGAAGGCTACCGAATCATAGAAGCCCCTCTTCCTCTTCTTCTTCTTCTCTTCTTCCCCTCATACATTCTTTGAGAAGGTCCGAGCATTAGGCCGACCTTGGGGCTTTTTAGTGCCCAAGAAGTTTGCGTCTCTTACAGTGCCTACGGGCCATTAGGCTTAGGCCTAGTACCTTTTTTGGGTCAACTAGGAAGGCCTCTTGGCGGAGGTGATGCCGGAAGGCCGCAAAATCGAAGAGTGATCATCTTCCTTCCTTTTCTTCTTCTGACTTCACCTCTTCTTCTTATCTACCCCTCTTATACCCCATCCAAGACCTAAGCTTAGCCTACCTAAGCCCCTTTTACCTTAAAACCATCATTGACGGGGACGAACCAAGAACTATCAACCCTAAATTTCATACCAAAAGCGCAAAAGAATCAAGGTGTACTGTGATTGGAGAAAGGGAGCGAGACCCAGACCGTGCCGAGAATGCCGAGGAACTTTCGAATTGATCTAGGAGGGCTAGCCGAGCCCGAGTGTGTCCACGAACCCAACAGTCGCGACGTAAGCGCCTTACTCCCTCGCAACACCAAAATCTCTCACTGTTGGCACCTATCCGCACACACGCATGCACGACGCACATGCGCACGCAGTTTTCTGAGGAAGCGATCTTGGGTCGGACCCCATAAATAGGGCCCCGAGCCCAGAAGTCGAGATCAAGGCGCAACCACCGCCTAACAGAGAAACGAAATGACTCTTGCTTGCACCTACGTGAAACCCTCTTGCTATAATATATAAATAATATTTTATATAAATAATATAATATTTTATATAAATAATATATTATTTTATATTATATGACATTAGATAAAGGAAAAAGTTTACATAGAGCAGAGGCTCTAAACAATCAAATTAGAACCCACCTCGAAAATTTCACTAGAAAAGGTTGTTTTGATGCCCAAATATTCTCAAATTGTTCATCTCGACATCAAGATGCATGGACATGAGAAAAAAATGGATTTCACGTTTTCAAAATAGTGCATCTTGTAACGCATTTTTTAACTATCAATTTTCAAGGTTTTCAAGTTTTCATAGATATGCTTGATCTACACTATTTTTAAAGATTTAAATTTTATAATTAAAGATGAAAATATATTTTAAGGCTATCACAAAGATTTCCAGTATTGAAGCCACATTTCTCGACACTATTTGAAGGTGTGTTTTACTTTGATTGTTTAGAGCCTCGGCTCTATACAAACCGCACCCTTAGATAAAATATATTAGTATAATATATTGCTACACTTGTGGAATCTAATCCCATGTCCTACCATAGGTAGTAACCTTTGTGCGGCCCTTTGGAACTTTATCAAACAAAGTTTGAAGTATAGAATGCGTTACCTGAGATATTGACTCCCAAAAACTTGTGTTAAAGTATCACATGCAGGCCGCAAATACAACATCACATCCTATGTTTCACCTTGATTTCCATGGCCAAGTCCCCTTCATTCCTTGCTGAAACTTCCAACAAATATAGCAGCCCCCTTCTGATAACTTACTTTTTTTAACCAGCTTTCAATCACATTGAAATTGAACACGGCTCCAAAGGCACCATCACGTTAAGTGCCAAGGGGGACCCTTTTCCTTCCTGTTTAAAGTCAACCCATGAACTCCATTAGGCTGTATCATCCATGTAACCCAGAAAAAGACATACATGTGTTCATTGGTCTTATGGGGTATACTGGTTCATTGGTCTTATGAGGTATAATGTGGCCATTGCTGATTTTCCCGTTTTGACAAGAGATGGGTCACAATGTCGAATCCCTCCACATTCTTCTTGACCATAATTAAGATTTATTCCATGGCATAGTTATAGACTGAAAAACATCTCAAAAACAACAAAGGAGCAGCAAAGTTGTAGCTCTGGTACCAATGTTGGTTGTATGGTTGGTGTCCACTACAAGTTGTATTTCAAAACTTTTCAGCATCTTTTATAGACTTCCACTATCACACACAAAACCTCATATGTGCAACCCCTTTTCTCCTCTGATAAATATAGAAAAGAGCAAAGGAAACAAAAAGAATATAACTTTAAGTTACCTTTGTTGCTATGTTCAATAATAAGCCATGAAAATATAGAGAATTCATATTTGCAAAGTAGAATTCAGCAAAAAACAGACAGGGTATCTTCTAATACAATATACATATCTCCCAAACAATCCGTGGATGTTTTCTAAAATCTTACACGAAGAAACTAGACTCAAAAACAAAATAAATAGGCATACCTTGCACCATAGCTAATTTTTGTAGTCCAAAACATCATACGTATTTGTTGCCTAATATCACCCACTAGGACTTCTTACACCCCTTATAGTTTCTTTAGACCAATAGCACACCTAGATCAAAGGCAAAGACCTCTTCTTCAAGATATCTAAGGCTGATTTGTAGAGGCACATATCGAGGGAAGAAAGAGAAACCAAAAACTTGTCTCAAATCTTTTCAAAAACAACACCATAGAGAAACCCTAGCCCTTCCAAGAAGCACCCTCTTTTTCTTTACTCTGTTTTCCTCTTATCAATTTTCCTAGAAATTATCCAGCACTCAGTGCACCTCCCTTCCTCTTTAGGGTTGCAAAGGAAAGATATGTAAGAAGGGGAAAGGGGATGTCTAGAACTATTTTGGAATTAACGCTCTTTACCTTCTACTAGAAATGGGAAACCTAAAAGGATTAAACCATCAACTCTAGATCAGCCATTATGGTCCAAGGGCTGGAATCACATAGTAGGAATCTCACCAACACCAACAGATCTTTCAATTTGATTAGGATTACACCTTCCTAGAAACCCATTTGACCTAGGAGTCTTAATCCAATTAGATATTGTCCTAATCTGCATTCCGTGACTCGCCCAAGTCCCACTCCGACTCAGACGAGTAGTTTTAGACCCGCCCTTTGTGCAAGGACAAGTAGGGGTGAGTGCCACAGTGTTTCAAAAAGCGGACCGCCCAGTGCCTGAGCGGCCGCCTACGTGGATCTGGAGGCCTGGGCGCATCGCCCAGGCCCAGGCGCCCAAGAAAAGCGGACGTTCCTGGGCGCACCCAGGCGGCAGCCCAACGCCCAGACCTAAGCGGCTGCCAAGGTCTAGCGCCCCGCCCAGAGGCGGAAAAAGCTTTTGGTGGGGACTATTTTTGTCTTTTTTTTATACTAAGGGGCCAAATATGGGGGTTTTAGATTCATTTGAAACCTAAAACTCATTAGAGCCCATTTTAGAGAGAGAATGCCTCCAAAAAACTAGTTTTTTGTGATTTCTTTAGGATCGAAGGCTTTCTCAAAGTTATGAAAAATTTATCAAAACATCACCCATTGATATTAGATTTAATTTTTTATGTTTTATAAATCTATTTGTTGGTTTTTTAGAAGATTTTGATTCCTTAAAAGCATCTATAAGGTGGAAGTTTGGGGATTGAGCAATCAAAGTAAGTGCTTTTTTTTATTGCTTGCATAAGTTGTATTATTTTGAGATGCCTTCTTCAGGATCTAATAGGAGTGGTGATCCCGGTTGGAAATATGGCTACAACAGATCCTAATGATAAAAAATACATACGATGCAAGCTTTGTGAGAATGATACAAAAGTGGGCATAAATCGGTTCAAGAAACATCTTACCGGTATCAAGGTGGATGTTGCCCTATGTAAAAAGACTCCTGATGTTGTTAAAGAGGAAATAACCATTTTAATATGGTAAAAATGAAAAAAGATGAGAGATTTACCTCTATAACAGAGATTAGGTCTGGGGTTCGGGTCAATTATGATGATGATAGTGATGAGGATGGGATTGGGGAGGGACGTCAAGGGGGAAAACAATCTATTATTAGGGGGAAGGGAAAGGGAGTTGTAAGTGCTTTTGGTTTTGGGAGTAAGAAGCCTCAGGTTAGAGGCCTTATGGATAGTATTTTGCCTCGGCATGACCCTAAGATTGCATGAGAGAAAACAAAGATGCAAACCACCATTGAAAATAGAATGAAAGAAGAGCGAGATAGAGCTACTTATTATGTTGCTACATGGTTTTATAAGGCGGGCATTTCTTTCAATACCACTCGCCTAAGTAGCTTCTATGCCGTGGTAGAGGCAATTGGCCAATTTGAGCCTAGGATGAAACCCCCAACCCCATATGAGCTTTGAGAACCTCTTTTGAAAAAAGCGGTGAGTGTCACGAAAGAAGCTGTAGAAGTTACGAAGGATTCATGGGCTCAGTATGGGGTTACTATTATGACTGATGCTTGGAGTGATAGGAAGAGAAGAAGTCAGATGAATTTGCTAGTGAATTGTCCTTTAGGGACCCTTTTTTTGAGGTCTATTGATGCATCTGATCATATCCATGATGCCTCTGATCATATCCATGATGCCCATTATATATTCCAAGTTATAGAGAAGGGAATCGAGGAGGTTGGAGAGCATCTGTTGTACAGGTTGTGACAGACAATGCCGCTCTTAATGTTGTTGCAACAAATTTGTTGCGCATAGCTTATCCTAAAATCTTTTAGACACCATGTGCAGGACATTGTATAGACCTCATGCTTGAGGCTCTTGGCGGTTTAACCGCGATATCAGGTGCAGTGAAGAAAGCAAAGTCAGTCACAAATTTTATTTATAGCCATCATCTCCCCCTCAACATGATGTGTAGATTTACAAAGAAGAAAGAGATTGTGAGGCCTGGGGTCACGAAATTTGCGACCTGGTACCTATGCTTAGATAGCACACATTCGAGGAGAGTGCAATTGAGGCAGATGTTTGCCTCGGATGACTGGAGAGCATGGAAGTGGTCCAAGGATCAGGTTAGGAAGAAGGTGAGAGATATTATCCTTTCTAAGGCTTTTTGGCGAGGGGTGAAAGGAGTCCTTAAGGTATGTTTTCCTCTTATCAAAGTCCTTCGCATGGTTGATAGTGACAAGGCTTCTATGGGCGACATATATGAGGCAATGGAGAAATGCAAAAGAGAGAGAGGCCAAAATTTTGATGATGATGAGAACCACTACAAGCCTGTTTGGGAGATTATTGATGAGAAGTGGGATAGTCAGCTATATCGGCCATTGTATGCAGCTGATTATTATTTGAACCAAACTTTTTTTTTTATCTTGACAAGGATATACAAACAAATGACACAATTATGACTGGATTTAATAACTGTGTAGATGTGCTAGTCCCTAATCTTGATATCCAGTATATTATATGCGCTGATGAGCTAATAAATTACAAGTACTCATTAAAGTCTTTTGGGAGTCCAATGGCAATGAGGCAAAGGACCAAAATTGATCCAAGTAGTAATAATATTCTTAAGTTCATCAAGTTCAAGTAATTAAGTTTCATTTTTATAATTCTATTATTTATTTATGATTTTATTCTATATCTTTGTAGCCAATTGGTGGAGCCAACATGAGTGTAGTGCTCCAAATTTACAAAAGTTGACCATTCGGATCTTAAACCTAACCACTTGCTCATTCGGTTGTGAGCGCAATTGGAGTACTTTTTAAGGGGTAAGGCCGTAAGGGTAATTTGTATAATTGTATTAATAATACATGAATCACAGATTTTAATTAGTTTCATTTGATTTTGTTATATTCATACAAAGAGAAGGAACATGCTTGAATCAAAGAGGCTCAATGACATAGTCTATGTTACGTATAATCGATTCTTGAATGACAGATTTGCTAAGAGAGATAAGAGAGACCGTATCAGATCAAAAAATATAGACAATGCTATAGAGTGGTTAGTTGATGATGATGAGGTCGAGGGGCACGAAGGATTGACATGGGACATGGTCATGAATGTTTCATGGACATTAGCTGACCCTCCTAGGATCACTAGATCTTCTGCACATAGGCCGAGGGTGGAGGAAGAGGAGGAAGAAAAGGCAGATTCAGAAGAGATGGATGAGGACGACCAATATGTCGAAGAGGGTGACGACTCCAATGGCAATGAATATGACGCAAATGCAGCTGACCATACTTTTTCTGATGATGAATGTTGAATACTGATTAAACTTTGAACATTGATTGAACTATTGAAGATTCTTTTGATTCTTCACGTATTACTTTCATTTTTTTTTTCTTCCTCTTGGTTGTGTATTGTGGTCTTGTGGATAGTAGATTTGTAGTTCTACAGGTTTGGTATTTGGTAACTTTGGTTTGGTAATTTGGTTAGTAAATTTTAAGTTTTAATTGGATATGGACCGACCTATGGTTATGCTTATGGAGTGTGTGCTAATGTGTAGTATACTTTGAATTTTGATGTGCACTAAATAACTAATTCTTATATTTTATACAATATATAACTATAGAATCTTTTTTGGATTCAACTGGGCCGTCCAAGTTCTGGGCGCCTGCCTAGGTACTAGGCGGCCTGGACCCCCCAGGCCACCTAGGACCCGTCTAACGCTTTTTGAAACTATGGTTCCGCAGCAACTCGCCCAACCCTATAAATGTAGTAAAAAAATATTAGAAAATAGAAAATTTGTAGAAAATTTGGGAAACACCACTATATTTGTGAGAAATAAGCTTTTAAATGATTTTGGTAGTTTCTAAGATGATTCAAGAACTTTCATATTTTTCCCTTCTTTTAAATCTTTCTGAACTTTTTTTTTTATTGTTAACTATTTTTAAAAAATTTAGCCTTTCTTTTTTACCTTGTCACATGACTCGGCCGAGTCCACTCAATCAGTTATTCCCCTGAGCCAAGCGCCGAGTACCTTTGGCAAGATGAGTTTCTGAACCTTGTTCCTAACCTTTGAAAATCTTTTCATAACCAAATAAATCTTCAAGAAGATCATCTTAAACGTCCTAGAACACTTAGAATTCACCTCAATCAAAATTTTGTTTCATTTTCACTTTGGTTTCCTAATTTAAACTAGGAGTTAGTTACCAGGGCACCAGCATCCACGCCCCCAGCCATCTAGGGTTATGCCATGAGTTGCCTCGTGGCACCCAATAGATTGAGCTCCATGTGACCTATAAAGTTCCACTATGTAACCCACATTAGGTCACCTGTTTACCATATTTCTAAAACAAGTTCAATACTTCCAGAAAAGTCATTTCTTTTAAAAACAAAATTTACAATAGCATAAAAGTCTTTCTAAATAAAGAATCATAACACAAGATTGAGGTGACTAAAAATGTTTTTCTTTTTCTTCAAAAACATGGAAGAACAACTTTGAAAAGCTCTCACTAAAAGATTGACCATGCCTTGTGAAGAAAAAGTTTCCTTTACCACTAGGCACTCTTTGATAACACTGACAACCAATATCTATTCTTGAAATAACCAAAGGAACCCACGACTATCATGTAAGGGGCTCCTAATTGGCCCATCAAAGTCAACCAATAAAGGATAAGATTACAAATTCACTTAGGAATGAAGGTGTGTCCTTTAAGGACAAGTCACATCCAGCCTACTAATTTCAACGACTTTTCCCCTACGTATCTGAGGTAACAACAATACAAGCGGTGCAAGGTCCCTCTCTAGCACATACATAGGCCATCCGAAATCCAAGACTAACTGATACCATGTCAATGTGGAACCATGTCAATGTGGAAGTCATGCGTGTATGCCATGAAGAATGAAAGTGTTGAGGTTAAGGCCCTTAACCTTGCAAGGCACACTCTTTGTGCAGTGGCTTATACATCCGCTGGCTGATGAACTTAACAACTACTAGACACAACCTGCCTCAAAGGGTATCCATGAACCTGCTCCAACATATGCATCCTAGGACCACAACCCAAACCAATCTTGTGGTGTGGATCCAACTCTAAGAGCCTCAGCCTAGATCACAAGACAAAGGCTAGAGTCCAAAACTGCACTAAAACAATGTGCTAGCCTGCTCTAAATATTATATAGGTACTGAGTGCCTTAGCCCGCTCAGCACGACATGCCTTTAACTGCATTAAAATACAGGCCAATACTCCCACTGAGTCCGGGGAATATTTTAAGAACATGAAACAATCAAAAGCTAATGGCCTTTAAATGGCCCCAAAATCCAACAGTTTCTAATGCCTCCCATGGATTTTAATTCAAGACATGACTAAATTTCCTAGGGCTTAAAATGAAGAATCCTAATTGTCTGAAAAGTAAATAAATTCGAGAGGAATACCATAATAATGGTTTTAAATTTAAATAAATCCAAAATCAAGAGATAAGGTACCTAACTCATACCTTGAAGATGAAATCCGTAAAAATTGGCTTCCAAATGCAATGTGCTGAAGACTTGAAGCTTTGGCTCAAGATCAAATCCCCATAAAAGTTGGTTTTTTGGAAGGAAAAAGATTAGATTAAATTTAATATTCTCAAAAACAATTTAAGACCAATTTCAAGAAATTTCATTGTCTAAACCACAAGAAATCGCACATAGGAGTTAATCTCGAGGAATTTTCAACCAAAACGAGGTTTGTAGGTTTCCAAAACTCTAAGAATGGTTTTTCACTCTGTCCTTGGAAAATACCACCTCTGTCCCTCTCTTTTGAAAAGGATGTTTTAGTCTTTGGGACGAAAAAGGGGCCCAAAAAATATGTCTACGGAAAGTAGTTTCGTCGTAACATCATTTAGGCCCAAATTGTTTATCATTTCAATTCAAAATTGAATAATCATAAGTTATTTTCAAAAACTTGGAAAGACTGAAAAAGCATAAATCTGTTGTGAAAATTCCTTCAAAATAGAGACTTCCATACTCAGGCTCAAGAACTGTCAGTTAACAATGGAGAATGTTCTAAAAGGGGCAGCATCTCTATCCTTTCTTTTATCAGAGTTTGAAGCTTTAGGAACATCCAAGTGTTATAAAAGCCATGTGCGACTAAGGAACACGTTTTGCTAGAAAGTTTCCAATCAAAACAGAGACGGGCACAGCCAAACTGAGAGTACATCAGATAACCACAGCTAACATTCATTGAGCCCAATCCGGGCCAGTTTCTGATTCTGTCTTGATATTAGGAGCTTTGTTTGGAGTTGTACAAGTGTTGATTGATCCATTAAAGGATTAAAGACACATGCACGCAATCATATGCAGAGGTATAAGAGTTTGTCACTTTAATGGGAGAGATTTATTATTAATTCCTTTCTTCATTAATCTCATCCCTCACAGAGAAGAGAAAGAAAGTCAAGACTCAGGGAATAGAAAGCATTGCTAAGATATTAACCTCATTCCTCACGATGCAAAGATTAGTCTTCCAGTACCAAATCTCTTTCCTCCTCTTCATCATTCGAGCTTGCAGCGTCCCGACCTTCTGCACCCTATGCTACAAGTGTCTTGCAGAAGCATTATTATTAGGCTCTGCAAAGCTATAATTTGCATGTAGTCCTCGCTTTTTTCACGAAAGGGACGACTTGATGCAGCCTGCTAGAGTCCTAAGAAGTGAGCAGAATATCCTCCTGTAATATCAGCTCATAGGTAGTCCCGAGACTTACCTTTTGAGTTTCATGAGACCAGCTTGACCGAGTGGATCGAGTCAACACGAGACCAGTGACCGGGCGGATCCAGTCAACTTCGAATTTTCCATGGGCAATGGGGGAAATTAAGGAGAATAGCCCAATTAAAAAATGCACAAGTGCAAGAACAGCATTCAAGATAGTTGGTCCTCATATAAATATTGTATATCTCCGTTGATGTATGGAACAACATAATATTAGCAGCAACACCTCTGAGCCCCATTCCCCATTTGGCTTGATACTATCTCCACAAGCCTTCCTATATAGCAAGGACTTCCAAGAGTTGCATACTAAGCAGACTTCCTTCCTCCATCAAAACTTGGTTCAAAGGGTAGGCATCTATTATTAATTTCTTGAAAATTTGCAAGCTGACCTTGAATCTCCATCAACAATGTGCTAACAAAACCGAAAACCACTACACTCCATTTTTGGCATGTCTTCTTTTACGTTCTTTGATTTATTAACAAAACAGTACAAGGGGGACTTGACAAACCTCTTTCCAAGAATCTTCAACTAGTGGTAGAAAGCTAAGGTCCTTATACCGCATTTTAAAGGCATCTCAAAGGTTTGAGACCATTGTTTTAAAAAGCAGACTGCCCAACGCCTAGGCGGCCAAATTAGGCAGGCTGTCCCCGGGTGCCCGCATAGGCTCCAGGGAACCGGCCTAGGCAGGCACCCAACGCCCAAGGCCTGTGCTCTTCCCGAGGGTGGAAATGCCCCTCGTTGAGGGCATTTTTTATTTTATTTTTTTTAATATAAAAGGGGCAAAATCATGGGTTATAGGTTCATTTGAAACCTAAACACCATTAGAACCTATTTTAGATAGAGTTTCTCCCAAAAAACGTTTTTGATAATTTCCATAGGATCGCAGGGTTTCTTAAAGTTACAAGAAATTGATCTAAGCATCACCCATTGATATAGATTTAATCTATAATCTATATACTATATTTCTTTCTTCTTCGTTTTTTTCCTCCTCTTGGTTGTGTATCGTGGATTTGTAGTTCACTCGTTTGGTAACTTTGGTTGGTAAATTTTGAGTTTTAACTATGTGTGGAGTGAGGACTATCAGACTATGGATAATTGGATATGGACCTATGGAGTATGGAGGAGTGTGTGCTATGTGGACTTGTGTACCATACATTGCGTGTGCCCTAAGTCCCTAACACTTATGTGTTATACAGTTATACTTATATTATTAGACTATAGAGATATTTTTCTTTCTACTGGGCCATCCAGGTTCTGGGCACCCGCCTAAACGCTGAGCAGCCTAGACGTCCCAGCCGCTGCCTAGCGTTTTCTAAAACACTGTTTGAGAGCTTAGTGGAGCTGCTTGAGATGAGCCACTAACATGGACAATGAAAGAAGAGTCAACTTGGCAATCTCCCAATCATCATCCTCAAAAAGTTGAAACCAATTCGTGATTACGAAGTACATGGTCTAGACATTCGTGATTAGTTAGCTATAGGCTTTGTTGATTATTAGTCCAAGAAACCAACATCTGGAATGAGTGCAAAGCTTGAAGAGTTTGTATGCAATCTTACAAGATAGATCACGAAAAAAGGAATCTCGGGCAAAGGAGGAGCCAATCTACATTATAAGCCAGATTTGAAAAAGTGCAAGCATGCTCTTAATACAAAACTATGGTAGGTCAAGCTTAGTTTGAAACCGTGACTTGCTTCAGAAAATCTTGTGTCACCACAATAGAACAACAGCCGCAAGCCTCAAGGAACTTCCAAGGAAAACATACATTCTACTGTAGAAAATGAAGATTTGCAATAAGAAAGGATTTTCAATGCATTTGGAGAACCAAAGTATGAAACTAATGTGCATAGTTCCTAAAAGGATTAAAGACACATGCACGCAATCATATGCAGAGGTATAAGGGCTTGTCACTTTAATGGGAGAGATTTATTATTAATTCCTTTCTTCATTAATCTCATCCCTCACAGAGAAGAGAAAGGAAGTCAAGACTCAGGGAATAGAAAGCTTTGCTAAGATATTAATCTCATTCCTCGCCTTGCAAAGATTAGTCTTCCAGTACCTAATCTCTTTCCTCCTCTTCATCATTCGAGCTTGCAGCATCCCGACCTTTTGCACCCTATGCTACAAGTGTCTTGCAAAAGCATTATTATTAGGCTCTGCAAAGCTATAATTTGCCTGTAGTCCTCGCTTTTTTCACGAAAGGGACGACTTGATGCAGCTTGCTAGAGTCCTAAGAAGTGAGCAGAATATCCTCTTGTAATATCAGCTCATAGGTAGTCCCGAGACTTACCTTTTGAGTTTCATGAGACCAGCTTGACCGAGTGGATCGAGTCAACACAAGACCAGTTTGACCGAGCGGATCCAGTCAACTTCGAATTTTCCATGGGTAATGGGGGAAATTAAGAAGAATAGCCCAATTAAAAAATGCACAAGTGCAAGAACAGCATTCAAGATAGTTGGTCCTCATGTAAATATTGTATATCTCCGTTGATGTATGGAACAACATAATATTAGCAGCAACACCTCTAAGCCCCATTTGCCTTGATATTATCTCCACAAGCCTTCCTATCTAGCAAGGACTTCCAAGAGTTGCATACTAAGCAGACTTCCTTCGTCCATCAAAACTTGGTTCAAAGGGTAGGCATCTATTATTAATTTCTTGAAAATCTGCAAGCTGACCTTGAATCTCCATCAACAATGTGCTAACAAAACCGAAAACCACTGCACTCCATTTTTGGCATGTCTTCGTTTACGTTCTTTGATTTATTAACAAAAAGTTACATGGGGGACTTGACAAACCTCTTTCCAAGAATCTTCAACTAGTGGTAGAAAGCTAAGGTCCTCATACCGCATTTTAAAGGCATCTCAAAGGTTTGAGACCATTGTTTTAAAAAGCAGACTGCCCAACTCCTAGGCAGCCAAATTAGGCAGGCTGTCCCCGGGTGCCCGCATATGTGCCAGGGAATCAGCCTAGGCAGGCACCCAGTGCCCAGGGCCTACACTCTTCCAGAGGGCGGAAATGCCCCTCGTTGAGGGCATTTTTTATTTTATTTTTTTTAATATAAAAGGGGCAAAATCGTGGGTTATAGGTTCATTTGAAACCTAAACACCATTAGAACCTATTTTAGATAGAGTTTCTCCCCAAAAACGTTTTTGATAATTTCCATAGGATCGCAAGGTTTCTCAAAGTTACAAGAAATTGATCTAAGCATCACCCATTGATATAGATTTAATCTATAATCTATATACTATATTTCTTTCTTCTTCGTTTTTTCCTCCTCTTGGTTGTGTATTGTGGATTTGTGGTTCACTCGTTTGGTAACTTTGGTTGGTAAATTTTGAGTTTTAACTATGTGTGGAGTGAGGACTATCGGAATATGGATAATTGGATATGGACCTATGGAGTATGGAGGAGTGTGTGCTATGTGGACTTGTGTACCATACATTGCATGTGCCCTAGGTCCCTAACACTTGTGTGTTATACAGTTATACTTATATTATTAGACTATAGAGATATTTTTCTTTCTACTGGGCCGCCCAAGTTCTGGGCACCCGCCTAAACGCTGGGCAGCCTAGACTACCCGGCAGCCGCCTAGCGTTTTCTAAAACACTGTTTGAGAGCTTAGTGGAGCTGCTTGAGATGAGCCATTAACATTGGACAATGAAAGAAGAGTCAACTTGGCAATCTCCCAATCATCATCCTCAGAAAGTTGACATCAATTCGTGATTACGAAGTACATGGTCCAGACATCCGTGATTAGTTAGCTATAGGCTTTGTTGATTATTAGTCCAAGAAACCAACATCCGGAATGAGTGCAAAGCTTGAAGAGTTCGTATGCAATCTTACAAGATAGATCACCAAAAAAGGAATCTCGGGCAAAGGAGGAGCCAATCTACATTATAAGTCAGGTTTGAAAAAGTGCAGGCTTGCTCTTAATACAAAACTAAGGTAGGTCAAGCTTAGTTTGAAACCGTGGCTTGCTTCTGAAAATCTTGTGTCACCACAATAGAACAACAGCCACAAGCCTCAAGGAACTTGCAAGGAAAACATACATTCTACTGAAGAAAATAAAGATTTGCAATAAGAAAGGATTTTCAATGCATTTGGAGAACCAAAGTATGAAACTAATGCACATATTTCCTAAAACCAGAAAGTACTCCTGAAATATTAATTCATGTTCAGTAAAAACTCTATGCTGGAATTGAGCGGGTCAGGGTTGGGGCAAGTCATCTGCAGCAGAGTGTTAAGGCTCAAATCCAGCTCATACACTGCCTGAGTGAAATGTTCCTATGCAGTGCATATGTAACTGGACATGTAAACTTAAATTTTGTTTAGAATACAAGAAATAAAGTTCGTTCACGTGATCAGGTATAGCTTGAGAGATTAGTTGCACAAGCAAAAGCTAAAAGTCTTTCACTAAACTTTTTCTCCAAAAAAAGGTATTCAAAGCTCTATTCCCTTTTACATATCATTATATACACATCAATTTACATTAAAGATTTGCAATTTCTTATATGCGTTAGATCCATGACAATTATATTATGTCCTTAAAGATATGTTGACAATTTACAAAAGACAAGTTGATATACCCTAATTTGAAGAAATTATAAGGCACGCAAAACTCGTGTTATGCTAATATCGTTTTGAGATCCGGGGCATGGTGCACTTCTGCTTCCTGTCATGATAAATTCTAACCACGACAGCAGCCGTTTCTTCAATTGCTTTCCCAGTCACCACTGCACTCACAGCCAGGAACAATTCAAATCCCGCATACAACAAATTTTACAGAAGCAATGAACAATTTCATATTTCTTTCACTGATTCTTATTCTCCCTTTTCTCTCCTAACATTAAACAAAGTATAATATTTAGTCCATGATAAGTAAACAAATGCCTAATGGATCAACACTAGACTGGATCCTTTTCCAAGTGGGTTTAAGGACCATGAGTTTGGTTCCTCAAACCTCTGTTCCTTTTAGTATCTATGGAGACCTGAGAATTGCAAAACTTGGATTCTGATGACTTTCTTGCACATGAGAGAGATATGAGGACATTTGCAAGGCCAATAGAGACAAATTATGGAGGGTATAGAGGTTATCTTAATCCTTCAAACATGGGAGGGGGAGGATGACGGAGGTTATTGGAGTAAGAATTAATTGAATTCACTTCCAGTGTCAGGTGATGCTAACATCAAAAGATTATATATAGACTAAATCTATTTGCATAAGTGTGCCACAGGGATCTGTAAACACATTACATGCATTGTTATCTACATTTATGCATGGGATGCATATAGTAAGATAAAGACGTAATAAAATAAAATAGCAATCAAACAAACAACAGTAAATATAGGAGAGAGAGCTCTCACTCACCTATGACTGGCCACTTTGGATTCTGTGCAAAAATCCGACCAGCGTACTCCAACTCCTCCCTCACATGGTCCATCTCTGAGTAATTACTCCTCATCTCCGCCCCAAACCCTAGAGTCTTCGCCCTAGCCCTCCGTATCGTTTGTAGAACAATAGAACTGATAGTGAGCCCAAAAATTTTCTCCTTATCGATCTCAAAGAGCTTCTTTGGGAGCTCAACCCCCATCACAATAGGCACATTGGCCACCTTGTAACCCTTTTGAGACAAGTAGATGGACAATGGAGTCTTACCAGTCCTACTAACTCCCACTAAAACAATATCTGCTTGATCCAAGTTTTGAGGCATTGCACCATCATCTTGCTTGATAGTGAACTCTATAGCCTCAATCCGCTTAAAGTAGTCTTCAGTGAGGTGATGGCGGCGACCAGGTGCACCACGCGGAATGCCTGAGGGGGAGACTCCGAGGTGGGCAGCAATGGCCTCTGTTGTTGGGCGGAGGATGTCCTTGGAGGGAACGCCCCATAGCTCGCAAGCCTTCTGGGCAGCCTCAGCTAAGGAGGAGTCGGCGAGAGTGTACAGGACAAGAGCTCCCTCTCTTGCTGCTTGTTTTATGATCTCCATTAGGGGATGGAGATCGTCAATCTGGATACAGAGGAAGTTAGAAGCATTTTAGTAGATTCATGGTCAATTGAGAATATGTATTTGTAATTGCTCGAGAGCATAGAACCTTGGTGGTTTACTAATGTGAAAAGATGGAGGGAAGAGATTGGAGAAAGGTTGGTAAAAGAATAATAAAAAGATTTTTAACTGCCGTAGATCAAGGAATATTAAAGAGAATTTGAAATTTAAGTTAAGCAACTAGTTTTGTTAAAATTTATAAAAAAAAATTATGAAATTTGTCTATTTCCAAAATTATAATGAAACTTTAAGATTTCATCTCATTGAATATTTAATATACGATAACAAGAAATGTTTTTCAAAAAATTTAAAGACTCTTGTATATGATATTTGTTTTGGGAAAAAACAAAAAAATAGTTTATGTTAGCATGTAATTATAGCCCTCTGGAAAGTATTTTTTCAACTAGTATCAAAATTGCACATATTAGCTTGCACCAATTTCAATTACCGAAAATTCATTATCTCGAAAAAGAAAAGAAGAAGTGGACTTGAAACAGTTAAAGATTTGGGCTACATATCGACAGGAATATTAACAGGCGCGATTAATGGTTTTTTGCTTAACTGGATTAATGGTTTTTTGCTTAACTGCTTCATTATGCATCAGGGTCCTGTTTATTTTTTAACAATTCACAATTTGTCTTGATTGCCCTAATACATTGGTTAGCATGTTATATAATCCATCACACACACAACTATTTTAAAATCAGTTACAATTTCTCTTTCATTTTTTTAAGAAGGCACTGTGTAAGAAAGTTCATTACTGGTAATGAAAACTTAAGAATAAACAAATGCACGTCATTTTAGCTCGTTGAGACATAGTGTTCATCTGCTATGGATGAATTTGAATGAGACAATTCAGGAACAAAACTTTCCGAAGGCAGTTCGAGAAAAACAATAGCTGGGAGCACGAGTATGGGTTTTTTAGGCTTACTCCAGAGAAAAGGTGGGTGTTGACGGGGCAACCCCTATCAACCAAACAGTGTTCAAACTGCCCCAACGCCGCTGTAACAGAGTGCTCAGCAGTCCACCCCGTCCCGTCGGACACCATGTATATCGCCTTTCCTCCACTCCCCTCTTCTGCTTCCCTCTCCTCCTCATTATCATAAAACTCACTCTTCTCACCTTCCCTCACTGATATCTCAGCTAATGCAGTAGAAGAAGAAGTGGACTCTTGTTGGTTGCTGTTAATGGGCGGAGATCGGCTCAATCGTCGGCCAGAGCGCACGGCTCTGGCTCTGGACCATCTGCTCAGCTGTGAACTGCCCCTCCTCGATTTCCAATCTGATGATGATTCCTTCTCGTCCTCCTCCTCCTCCTCCTGCTGCTGCTGCTGCTGCTGCTGCTGCTGCTGCTTTTGGGGTAGAGCGAAGCTCTTGAAGGGAAAGTGAGTGAGCCTGGTAGAGTTTGATAAGGATTTTAATCTTGGTTTTGAGAGGTTGAAAGGGGTTACAGATGTTGTGGATATGGCGTTAGGCATTGGGCCGTTGGGGTGGGGAGAAAGAGAGAGAGATTTGGAGGGTAGGGTTACGCTGCTCAGTATGGGGGATTCCTGATTTTGGACGATACACGTCTTGTGTATGGCACTACGTACGACACATGGTTAGCCTATCTTCGTTTCAAATAAAAAATTGATTTTTTGAAACTCCGAATATTTCAAAAGATTTTGAAAAAATCACTTTTCTTTATTGGAACCAGTATAAATCCATATTTACTCTTTGAAAAAGGTTTATATAAGGGTGGAACCTTTTAATGTAGAATTACGGATGCCCTTCAAATATCCATTGGAAAAAATAGTTTTAATGTTGAAAAACCCTTTGATTAATCATCTCAACATCGAGATATATGACCATAAAAAATAAAAAGATTTAAAGTCTCAGAAATAGTACATTTTATAATATATTATTTACACTGTCCATTTTCAAGATTTTCACATGTTTATAGATCTACTTGATTTTAACTATTTTTTCAATTTAAAATTTTCTAATTAGATATAAAAATAGATTTTGAGATAATCCTAAC
>NW_006499776.1:122711-136375 GCF_000471905.2 Amborella trichopoda
AGCTACGGCTGCATCTATATGCAAACTACACCTTTACTTTTTTCTAAAAAAGCTTTTCAAAAAAAAGTTCTTTCTCTTAAACTTTATTTCTTTATTAATTTAATATAATTAAATTTTGGTTTAAAAAAAAATACATTAACACTAAGAGAAAATTAATTGAATTCTTCTCTAAAAATTCCTTCAAAATGTCACCAATAAGTTTTCTTTAAAAAAATTATAAAAATATAGATGCAATATATTTTCTAAAAAATAAGATATCAAAAGAATAGTATATCCAATAAAAAATCTGTTGTTTTTTAACCCTTAGCATCCTTATAAAGAGCAAGAGAGAGATTAACTGTGACTAAAGATTTAGGCTGCTAGAAATTCATTGTGAGATTCGAATTTGTTTAAGCATTTTGTTGTTTTCTTTATACTTAGAGAAGTTTAAATATTTTTATTTTTATTTTATTGATGTATATAATGTAGCATTTTAGATAGACCACTATTTTTATATATTTGTGTCTTTATGTTTTGTTTTAGTTAACTAAGATTCTATTTTTTTAAAACAATAATCTTATACTTTACTTTATAGTTCTTGTTATTTAGTAATGTAGTTCTTGTATTTAATATTATTGTTGTTGTTTCATTTTATGCTCCCAATAAATCTATCATAGGTTTTGTGTTGTGACAACAGAGTAAGCATCAGTAAGCATTATTGTTAGATTTATTAAAAGTTTAGATTATAAATTGTCAAGTATTACTCCAATTGTTGGGTTTATATGCTAGATTTATTGAAAGTTTAGATAATAAATTGTTAAGTATTACTCCAATTGTTGGGTTTATATGGCCATTAAAAGCATTATGAGAGCGTGTATAAGCATTTTATATAGTAAGACATAAATGTAAGGTCCAAAACTTTTTTGGCTGTTACATCTTGAGCATGCATATGCTCTGTCTCTCCTCTCACATGCCCTCTATCTTCATGCATTAGTGCCATGTGGTACATGCATGCTACCATCCCGTGATTATGTATCCCTTGCTTACCCCCCCTCTCTCTCCTCATGCATGCTTCGTTTGTGTCACTTGTCAAGTGCATGCTACTCCCACCCTTGCTTATTCCCCTTATTACCTCTCACATTGATTTTCCCTCTCTCTCTTCTCACTTCCCTCTCTCACCCACATTCTCCCTCTCTAGTCTTAAGACCTTAAGACTTTGAGACCCCTCCCAGCCTTAGTTCATTGAGCTTGACTCATCTTTTGGAACTTGGCATGTGTGGTGAAAATTGTAAAGAACCTTGGAGTTTCTTTTGGTGCATGTAAGTGGATCTAATTTCCATGTTTTCATGCTTTAGATTTATACATGTTTACTTAGCTTATGTATGTTACTGATATCCTGCTAGATGTACTCTGTTTTTCAAAATTGTGGCTCCGATTTAAGAAAATGTCTGAGGATCCTATATATCTCCTTAGATCATGAAATTTTGTGGAAAAGTAACTCATTGAGTCTAATTTATCATAGAAAATACCTCTTGTTAATATTCCTTTTGGTTTAAAAGTTATTTACCATTTTCTGAAACATGTCAGATTTGTGAAATGAAATTTTAGGGATTTTATGTATTTTTGTGTAGAGCTTTTCATTGAACAAAACATATCAAAATGAGGTCAAACTACTTCTAAATGAAAGATAAATAAATATGTTTTGGTTTTGGAATTATGATTAAATTTCATGTGGTTTGAAAGTCACGTTTTCTTATGAATATGTCATCCTGGATTTTCTACGGTGAAAACAAGAACTTTGTTCAAGAACATCAAACAGTTTGACAAACTTTAACCCAAAATTTGGGATTGCCCCATTCACGAAAGATGTGTTTTCATAAGCCTAGATTATTATAAAAGTAGTCTCAGATCTAAATGATATTTTTATCTTATGATATGCCCTTAAAGTGGACTGTATTCTCTGTGAAAAATCAGAAAAATGACGTGTTGATATATTTGAGTTAATGAGCCTGATGATATGATCATATGCATAGCATGCTTTGGACATGTTGATGTTTCATATGAACCTGTATCTGTTATGATATGTGAGCATGTTAATCTATTGCTAATGTGAAATGAATGCATGATAATGAGATATGTTCTGTTATGATATGAATGCATGTAGTAAGGCATACTCATTTATGATATGAATGCATGATAATGAGATATTCTCTGTTATGATATGAATGCATGAAGTAAGACATGCTAAGCTATGATATAAATGCATCATAATGAGATATGTTCTGTTATGATACGAATGCATGTGGTAAAGCATGCTTAGTTATGATATGAATGCATGATAATTAGATATGCTCTGTTATGATACGAATGCATGTAGTAAAGCATGCTTAGTTATGATATGAATGCATGATAATGAGATATGCTATGTTATGTTACGAATGCATGTAGTAAGACATGCTCAGTTATGATATGAATGCATGATAATGATATATGCTTTGTTTTGATATGAATGAATGTAGTAAGACATGCTCAGTTATGATATGAATGCACGATATTGAGATATGCTCAGTTATGATAGGACTGCATATAGTAAGACATGCTCAGTTATGATATGAATGCATGATAATGAGATAAGCTTGGTTATAATAAGGATGCATGTAGTAAAACATGTTCTGTTATGATATGATCTGCACATGCTCTGGTATGATATGAAAGCAAGCTCTGTGATGAAATGATATGTGTATAAGGTACTATGCAATGGGTGATCCATTGGTAGTGTAAGATGATATGATAAGAAATATGTATAAGGCACTATGCAATGTGTCATTTATTGGTAGTGTAAGATGATATGATAAGAAATATGTGTAAGGCACTATACAATAGGTCATCCATTGGTAGTGAAAGATGATATGATAATAAATTTGTGAAGCACTATGCAATGAGTCATCCATTGGTAGTGTAATATGATATGATAAGAATATGGTATGAGGCACTACGCAACGGGTCATCTGTTGGTAGTATAATGTGAATGATAAGAAAGTTGTATCGGCAGTTGAGATCTTTCATTGACTCTCCATAATAGGACGGGAGTTAGGATGTGAGTCACATGGGAGGGTCGTGCCCCCCAATATATGTGTATGGCACTATGCAATAGGTCATCCGTTGGTGATGTAACACCTCCAGCTAGAGAACAACTAAGGGTCGTGTCTTACAAGGGCTTCACATATCAAAAACCCCAAAGCAAGTTGGGGACTGTGTGTGTGAAGGCATTATAAAATGGGTCATCCATTTATGGTGTTTTTCCTCCTGAGTGATGATAGAAATCCTAAGCAATGGGATTGGCTTGGCCTGATGGATAGGGCTTCTACTTCGGGACTAGATGATATTAGGATTGCTTATGCTTGATATATATATATATATATGTTTGCCTGATTATATTGATTTATTTAATGCACATGCTTGAATGATATAATATATGATTTGTTATTGCTCCACATGAAAAGAATCAATCACAGTACATTGCTAAATATAATTGTGATACATGGTTTCATGTTTATAAGACTTACATGAACCTTGAGTATGGTTATGAGTTACTGTGTGTAGGCAGGAATGCATGGCACCTTAATCTACTTACTGGGCTTTATAGCTCACTCTTTTAACTTGCATCTATGTAGAGTGATTGCTCGTGAGTTGTGGACGGGCAGTTTAGTGATCGCGGCTAGCGGTTGGAGCCTTGTACTTCTTGTAGAAACTTCTTTTTTATTGTATGTTTTAGATGGCAGCTTAGCCATATAGTTCTCTTTGTATTGAAGTTATGTGAATCATACTAGGTCGATACTCTAACTTAGCTTGACGTGCTAGGCCAATCGAGTTGGAAAACCCAATGTACCTGGACATAGAGATAAACTGATGAGGGTTCAGTAGGTCATCCCTCGATGAGATCGAAAGTTGCTCGGATGAGTGAACAGATGGATTTTGTGGCCCTTGTGTATGATGGTTGGCCTTTAGAGATTGGGTCATAGCGTCATCCATGTACCATCACACAGCATATATATAGATAGCTATATCGAGATAGCAATTCACCATTGAGGGTGAAGTATGTATATATGTGAAAAATTACCCTTATACACCATAGAGTCCTGATTGTATCATAGTCTGACAAATCATGGATTTGTCTCTAAGAGAGAACCTACATTCTATAAACTAAGATTACGCCCCCTAAACTATTGGCTAACTTTAGTGGCTCAATCATGAACCCTTGCAGCAGAGTGTGGGTCATGAGAACCGTTGGGTCAGTTTGAGAAAGCTAGTATAGATTGTGGTCGACAATTGCAAGTAGAGTGCTCCAATATATTCATAATTCTTAAAGCTATATGGATCTGATTCTTATCAAAATTAATTAATTTTATGTTATATGATTTTTAGAATAATTATTTGAATTTTTGTGATTCTCTTGATATTTTATTTTTATCATTTGTATTTATAAAATAATAGAAAATCAATTTTCAATGTTTTAAATAATCAAAGAGAAATAAATTATATTCTTTTCTAAAAATCAATTTAAAATATTTATTAAAAATATGAGGGACCCAACATAGGAGCTTACTTACTAAATTTTGTAAAAAGCCTTTAAACTAGTTGGCTTTTTATTTTATATGAAGCCTTCATGCATTAGGAATCAATATAATGAAATTTAATGTCTTTGAATCAAGATATTTTTATTGATCAAATATTGAATGAATAAGAAATGAATATCCATTAAAAGAGAAAGTATGAATATATTTTTCTTATTTAAATATTTGATGGGAATATGTTTAGAAAATGGATGATAAGGTTTTAACACCTTCTTTTGAATATTGATGGTGGATCTAAAGAATAGATGGTTCACATCTCTTACCCTACAAGTCTCTTTAGATCAATGATCTATATTTGATCTCACTAAAGATGGCAAATCCTAGAGCATAAAAAATCTATAAATAGGGGCTCTCTCTCTCATAATTATCTACACCTCTCTACTTCTATCTTCTCTCACTAAAAACTCTCTTTAAGTTTTCTTTTCTCTCTCTAGGGGGCCATGTCCCACCGAGGCCTCTCTCTCTTTAATAGGTTGCAAAGAGGGGCACGCCCCACCTAAAGGATTCATCTCTCTCTCATCTCCCTAACGTTAAGTCAAGAGGGCTTAAAGTAGGGTAAGGCATTGAGGCCTTAGTACTTTTACTTTAGTTCTCTCTCATCTCTATAGGGTTAAGCTAATGGGGCTTAAGGTAGGCTAAGACATTGAGGCCTTAATATTTTAGTTCTAAATCGAGATCTATATACTTTTGAGGGGGTTTTATCATACTTAGTAGGGTCAAAAGACCGATCATTGATCCCCAGCACCATTGGAAGGAGGAAACTCGTTGTGGGGTGTAATAAGCTCGATTGAGGTAATATCCGGCACCCTTGTATTTATTTTATTTTATTTCTTTGTTGTGCTATTCTATTTCGATAAGGAAATGTGTCAAGTTTTTATTTATTGAATAGATGAGTTGTATTTAAGTGGTAGCAAGTGAGAAACGTTTTTATTTTTTTCTTTATTTCAAGAGTGATTTTATTTGTAATTGGACATTGTAAGTAATCTTACAGGTGTAAGAAAAGAAAATTTTTAAATTTATATATCATGCTTTATCACATAGTCCAACTTTCACCAATGACACTAGGTAAGGTCATAAAATTATTATTAAATAGCTATTTATACTATAACTACAAATCATACGTACCCACAAAAAAACTACAAACCATAATCCTATATTTTGTCAACTTTACACATCTGATTTTTTCAGTCCATTTTTTTAGTTATATCCGAATTATTCACAATTCTATAACTTAACCTTATTTTTTTAGTGATCTGTATTTTTTAGCCTATATTTTCCTCTGACTTTTTGAAATAAAATCAATTTATTACCTATATTTTGGTTTGTCGATATATTATTATTCTTGGACTTGCTAACTATGGTACAACATACAACTATGCACCGGTGGAGTAACCAGGGTTTGAATTTGAACTACAACTCTAGCTAGATGTGGGCTCTTAGCAACCATGAAGAATGGATGTTAGCGCCGCCATACAATCCATAATCAGAAAAGTGCTTTATGTATTAGGGGATGCATTTTTATATTTGTGTCCCCTGAGGCATAAACCATTCATTTAAAGATGGATGTAAGTGATGGTCTCTCAAAAAAAAAAGGTAAAATCAATAGCTCAACTTTTACTTTCTAAAAAATATCAGTTTTAGTTTTTTAATTTTGTTTTTAACAAATTAATGATCTCCATGTTAAGGATTTTATATTCCTCAAAAAAAGGGTTAAAAATTATTTTAAAAATAAATTATTAAGGGGGGCCGGCATTCCTACCTATGAGTTCTAAGACTCATAGAAACCGGTGTCCTACAAAATTATTAATGCTTACCTTCCATGAAGCAAAACAAAAACTAGTGTTATTGAGACCCTTCATAAATCTCCTTGTATCGTATCAAAAATATTTAGACAGGATTAATATAGATTTGGCACATTAACCGTACGTATCACACCATTTTATGGAATTTTAATATGTGCCAACGCTTTAAATTGAAGTGCTATTATTATTTCATACATTAACAAGTCCATGGCTTGGTGGTTCTTCGACCCGGAGGTCTTGAGACTAAATAAAACTTTGTATATAGGATTTCATTTTCAAATTTTATAGATTGTGAAGAAAAACAAAAACCAGTGTTACTTGGACACTTTATAAATCTCATTGTATCGTGTGTCTATATTTATAATCATACCATTTTATGGAATTTTAGTATGGTCGATACTTCATATTGAATTGTCATCATTACTTCATACATTTATAGGCCCTTGGTTATGTGGTCTTTCTTCACCCTAGAAGTCTTGTGATTAAATTGAACTTTATATGTAGGATTCATGTATTGTGGTTTTATAACTAGTCAATAATAATAATAATAATAAGGGAAAATATTTCCATATCCCTTATTTTTAAGTTTCATTTCTTGATAAACCCAATGTTTTAAAAGATATCTTCTAACCCCCTGACCACTTTAAACCTATTTTTTAACCTAAACAAATATGAAAAAGACAGGCTATTTCTATACCCAATCATTTCTCTCTCTTCACTTATATACCCTAAACTTCTCTCTTTGTCTCTCTTCCTACATTTCTCTCACTCTCTTTTCCTCCCATGTTTCTCCAAACAGCTCTCTCCTCCCGTTAACCTCTCACCTCCATGAAGCCCTTCTCTCTCTCTCTAGAAGTTTGGGAGAATGGCTTTTAGAAAAGACGTGTCTTTTTAGATTTGTTTGGCTTAGGGGGTTAGAAGAAATAAAATCTATAATTTTAATGCCCCAAGATATTTTTTAAAATCTTGGGTCTATTGTGAAATGAAACTTAAAAATAGGGCATATGGAGATATTTTCCCTACTAATAATAATAATAATAATAATAATGCTTTTTATATTAGATGATAGTCACGTAAACCGTGAACTACTGTAACCTAGAAGTCAAATTATTTAAATGGTATGATTTATATAAGGTGAAAAACTATAAGATAATCTAATAAAATAGTATGGTTTAACTTAAAGCATGTGATAGTTTATGCAATAAAGTAGAGACAATAGAAAGTGAAAAAGATATATTCAAACTAGCAAATATGAGAGAAAAGAAATGTAGGGATCTAAATCATATTAGATACATGAAGAGTGGGGATCAAAGGCTCCTGGTGAAAGATTACGAAGTCAAAAAAACACTAGAGAGTTTATTGTCGAAATTGTTAACAAACACTATGGGAACACAACGTTAGGAAGAACCTTTGACATAAATGAGGGTGGCGGTTGTAGTTACATTCGTAGGATTAGGATATCTACAGTGAAAGAAGCTTTGAGAAAGATGAAGATAGGAAAGCCTCTAAGATCAGATGGTATTTAACAAAAGTTTGAAAGTGCACGGAGAATATTAGCATATCCAGACTTACCAAGCTGTTCAACAAGGTGTTGATAACACAGAAATGTCAGACAAATGGAGAAAAATACACGTAATTGCATGAACTATCGAAAGATTAAACTTATGAGCTATACTATGCAGTTATGTGAGAAAGTGGTTGAGTTATGACTAAGGCGTAAAACGAGTATATCAGAAAATCAGTTTGGTTTTATGCGTGGTAGGTCAACTATTGAAGCCATTTTTCTACTTAGGCAACTAATTGAGAAGTTTAGGACAAAACAAAAAGACCTCAACATGATATTTATTAACTTAGAGAAAGCAGACAATAGGGTACCGAGATATTTAATTTGACAGCGATTAGAAAGAAATGAATAACTAGGATGATGCATTGATATAGCAAGAGATATGTATGAGGGAGCGCTAACTAGTTTGCAAGCAACTAGTTGACAAACAAGTTATTTTTCAGTGATGGTAGGTTGACATTAGGGGTCAACGTTCAGCCCATATCTCTTTGTTTTGGATATAAACAAGTTAAGCAAGCACCTACAAGATGAGATATCATGGTGTATGTTGTTCGTAGATGACATAGTTTTGATTGACGAGACTAGAGGCAGTGTCAACACAAAGTTAGAACGTTGGAAAGATGCTTTAAAATCTAATGGTGCTAAAATTAGTCATTCTAAGATAATATATAAAATACAAGTTTAGTAATAATAGGAGTAGAAACAAAGAAATAGCTCACATTAATGGTTAAGATATATACCGAAAAGATATTCTTTTTTATATTTAAAGTCGATAATCCAAGGGAATGGAGAGATTGAGGAAGATGTCGCACATAAAATTTGAGTTATATTGACGAAGTGCAGATGTGCATCGAGAGTTTCATGTGATTGCTGCATACCATTGAGCTTGAAAGGGAAGTTTATAGGATAGATACAAAACCAACACGATTTATAAGATAAAATGTTGGACAGTCAAGAAACAACATATTCATAGGATGAGCATAGATTAGATGAGAATGTTCAGACGGATGAGT
Source organism: Amborella trichopoda (assembly GCF_000471905.2). Next base: position 131,704 of record NW_006499776.1, read on the forward strand.
GGTAAGACAAGAAATGATAGAATTTAGAATGAATATATAAGAAAGAACTTAGGTGTGGCTTCAATTGGCGATAAGATGAGAGAAAGTAGACTTAGGTATGTTGACCAATGCAGCATAGACCTAATACAATACCACTTAAGATACACGATTTAGTTCAAGTAGAAGGTTCTAAAAGGGAAAGGAGAAAGCCCAAAAGGATATGGATAGAAGTAGTGAGAAAAGATGTGGTAACTTTTGGTCTTACTAAAGCATATCACTTGACAGAGAAGAATAGAGGAACATGACTCATATAGCCAATCCCAAATAAGTGGGATAAGACTTGGATGATGATGATGATTTATATAATATAGCAGTCTTATTTATACAAGTAACATTGCAATGTTCTACACCATCTACTTCAATTTGACAATGCAAATTTAATATGTCTTTTAAGACAAGATGAAAAAGTAGTATGTCTTTTAAGATAGTATCAAATCTACTCTATCTAAATAAAATGGACGATATAAATTATTACAACCTTGCTTCTACATGTAAGATTTGAACCTTATATACACTTCTTCCTTATTTAAATATAGGTGAGGTTTGGATAAAGTTGTTGCATTGAAGAATCAAATGCGCACCTTGAAAAAATGCCAAAAGGTACTATTCAATAATCATAAACCTTTATTTTGGCATGCAAATCTATTTTTGTATCTAATTATGAAATTTATAGCTTGAAAAATAGTATAAACCGAGCAAATCTACAAACACTTTAAAATCTTGAAAATAGACCGTCCAAATACTGCATTACAAGATGCACTATTTTCAAGTCTTGAAATCCTTTTTTTATTTCCACATTCATACATCTCGAGGTCAAGATGATCAATTGATACACTGTTTTCAAGTCTTGAAATCCTTTTTGTCTTTCCACATCCATGCATCTCGAGGTCAAGATGATCAATTGGAGGGTTTTTCAATGTCATACCAATATTTTCGAGTGAGTTTTTTAGATTTGATATTTCTATAGTCTATTGTTGACGCCTTCATAAATTTTGCCTTTAAATATTATGACTCAAAACAACTCTCTATAAACTGATAATATATGATATTTATATGTTTATCTTATGTATACTTATTATAATATTGTTATTATATTAAGATCATTCCACAAAGAGTCCCTAAAATTTAATATTGATTTATATTCTAAATATAAATTGCACTCTGTTGAATTCAAGCATGCCATTGCCATCCTGCTAATAATCTAAAATTATATAATTCCACTAACACAACCGTGAAATAAACTACATTTTTATTTTCTTGCATAAAATATATTTCTAAAGTAAGATTTTTATGTTCGAAAATTATGTTTTAAGATTTATTTGTTTGCAACCTGACCAACCACAATAAAATTCAGTCCGCTCTTAGTAATTCACGAGCGAGCCGACACAAATCACGACATGAAAAACCCCCAATCACACAGCCCATTGCCAATGCCGTTGGGTCAAGTCTCTTTTATACCCATATCCTATTCTAAATATGAACAATGTGGGACTATACGCTTTGTCCTTTTCTATTAAAGGGTGAAAATACTAGGATGAAAGTGCCTATGCTTTGCAAAATAAACTATATGAAATAAACCATATGATGCGTATAGTATGTGATTCAACATTTCTTCTTTTTTTAAATTTTTTTTCTGAATTTTGATATCTAATTTTATATTTTTAGGAGAAAATTATTTATTTGAATTTTTTTAATATCATATCATCGAATTTATAAGGGGTTTTATTATTATTTCAATCATATGATGTGGAAGTGGTTTTTTTTTTTTAATTCATGTTTATTACAAGGGTACGGTTTGTATAGAGCCGAGGCTCTAAACAATCAAAGTAAAGTGCACCTTCAAATATTGTTGATAACTGTGATTTCAATACTGGAAATCTTTGCAAATCCTTAGGGCATATATTCATTTTTAATTATAAAATTTCAAGCTTCAAAAATAGTATAGATTTAGCAGGATCTATGAAAACTTAAAAATCTTAAAAATTGACGGTCAAAAAATGCGTTACAAGATGCATTATTTCTAAAACTTGAAATTCAATTTTTTCTGAAGTCCATGCATCTTGATGTTGAGATGATCAATTTGAGAATAAAAAACAACCTCTTCTAGTGAAGTTTTTAACGTGGGCTCTAATTTGATTGTTTAGAGCCTAGGCTCTATATAAATTTTGTCCTTTTATAATATTATAATTAATAATTATACATTGGTAACCAAATTTTGTATTATAAATTATATAATGTATTATTTTTTGCTATAGTTGTAAATAAGATTTTTAAATTAGATGATATTATTATAAAAATTTAAATTTATTTTTATTTGTATAGTAAGATAATTATAAAATAGAAACCAATAATGCTAATTTCATTACATAATATTATAGTTAGTTAGGCTATGATAATTTTGGATGAGTAAAGAGAATTGATAAACGTTTGATGTGATATTGATTTTCCTTTATAAGGGGCACTTTTTAAATCTTATAGTATGGAAGTGTTTTTTAAATCGTTTTGATGGGATATTAGACTATTATATTATAATTAATAATTATACATACATCCAAATTAGGAAACAACATATCAATATTCACATATTTTTTTTCAAATAATGAAAGTACATAATATAATACCCCAATTTTTTGAGGCCAATACTGGCTGATCCAGCCGATTCTCCGATCTAGATCGCTAACCCATCGTTTCGACACCGTTTCTGGGGTGGCCGATCAAGGTCACCGATATGTTTTTTTAAACCTTGGTAGTTATTAAGTTCTATTTTTGTGAGATCTTGAAATTTTACGTAATTATGTGATTCAATAATTTGAAAAAAAAAAAATATTCCCATAGAGGATCGTTTTTTTGTTAGTGAATTGGTTTCCCATAAAACATTCTCTTCATATATGTTGTCTTGATTCAAAATGCAAGCTTATTGTCTTTGATTAATTATTTGTTATGACTGTCCAATGTTTGAACATTATGTTGCCTTAAGCCAAAATAAATAACAGGTTAGCTTTGTGTCTTTTGTTTCCAAAAACTCATAAATCTCAGTGTAAGGATTTATGCTTCAAAAATGTGGTTTATGGTTAAATTTTTTATTTTCTAAATTGCGAACTTCTAATATTTCAATTTGACACATTTTAACTCTTTCAGTAATTAAATTATTATGATTATAATTTTAAAATAAAAATTAATTTTAAAACCTTTTATGTTTTAAGTTAGGGAAAAGTTTATACAAGGTTGCAACTTTAAAATGTAGAATCACAAGTGCACCTCAAAAATCTATCGAAAATATTGTTTTAATGTTGAAAAACCCTCTAATCGATCATCTCGACATCGAGATGTATGAATATGAAAAAAAACAGAGTTTTTGAATCGAAAAAATAGTGCATCTTGTAATGCATTATCTAGACCGTCCATTTTCAAGATTTTCATATATTTATATATCTACTTGATTTTAACCATTTTTTTAATTTAATTTTTTTAATTAAATATGAAAATAGATTTTAAGATAATCCTAAGAATTTTTTACAACAAAATTATATGTTATGATAAAATTTGGAGGTGCACCTTAATTGAATTGTTTAAAGTTGCAACCTTATAGGAACCGCACCCTTTAAGTTATAGATTTTAGTATTTTTTAATTCCATTAGTGGCTCATTATTCCATTTTCTTATGAACTCTAAAAATATAAAAATACGTTCTTTTGTATAATTACCAAGAAGGTTTTGTATAATTATAAAGAAGGTAATAATGTGAGAACCCAAAGGAGAGACAGATGGAAGGGGTTATAATATTATAATATTATGGTATGACATATTCTAATTATGCATTTGTACGATTTGAGATTCCTAATTTAAAGATAATTTAAAGATTTGTGTAGTCCTTAAAAATTCCCAATTTTAGGATGGAACTAATTATATTTTTGTAGAATTGTACCATACCGCCCCTCCATCTCTTCTCTCTCGGGAGAACTTATGTTCGTGTATTATATTTTTGAAAATTTAAGTTTAGAGGCAAGTGAAATTAGGGGAAAAATAAAACCAACTCTGTTGAGAGTGGGATTTGAACCCACGCCCCATATGTTCATGTATTATATTTTTGAAAATTTAAGTTTAGAGGCAAGTGAAATTAGGGGAAAAATAAAAACAAAGCTTTTGAAAATTTAAGTTTAGAGGAAAGTGAAATTAGAGGAAAAATGGCAAGTGAAATTAGGAGAAGTTTAGAGGCAAAGTGAAATTAGGGGAAAAATTAGAGGCAAGTGAACTTAGGAGAAAAATTAGAGGCAAGTGGAGTTAGGGGAAAAATAAATTAGAGGCAAGTGAAATTAGGGGAAAAATTAATTAGAGGCCAGTGAAATTAGGGGAAAAATAAATTAGAGGCAAGTGAAATTAGAGAAAAAATAAATTAGAGGCAAGTGAAATTAGAGAAAAGTTAAAACCATAACTGTTGAGAGTGGGATTCGAACCCACGCCCTTTCGGACCAGAACCTTAATCTGGCGCCTTAGACCAACTCGGCCATCTCAACTAGTTGCTCAGTGATTTTCCATATATCTATTTATTCTAATATTATCCTTGGACCTACTTCATATAGCTAGTTTTCCATCTCGCTCTTAGTTTACGAAATTGGGCACATTGTAAAGTCCCC
>NW_006499776.1:144923-170353 GCF_000471905.2 Amborella trichopoda
ATCAAGAAATACTTGTTATATTACCTTGTATTTTTTTTCAAGAAAAATAAAAAAATGTTGTATTATATTTTTTATCTTTATCTTGAAAAGCCTTTTATTTTTTATTTTTTCTAATTTTTTACAACAGTATTTTCTACCTTTGTTTATTTTTGTTGTCAAAATTTTTTTTTATGCCTTTTTTTTTATTTTTTTGCAAGAAATACTTTTTATATTACCTTGTATTCTTTTACAAGAAAAATAAAAAAATGTTGTATTATATTTTTATCTTTATCTTGAAAAGCTTTTTGTTTTTTTTACAACAAGAAAAGCTTTTTATTTTTTCTATTTTATTTCAAGCTTTTTATTCATTATCTTGAAAGGCTTTTTATTTTTTATCTTTATCTCTATTTTTTATCTTTATCTTAAAAAAATGTTGTATTATATAAACGACGATGCGCAGGGGGTTCGAACTCAAGACGCCCATCTGAAATTCAAGGTTGTCAACCAACACCACCACATCTTCTGATGTGATTCATTAGCTTCTATAATATAATACATATTCAATCATCTTGCTTGAATGGGTTTTTGTGGGACTTATCCCACATCGAAGGATGAGTAACCTTTGTTCTCTATAAAATGCTGTGTACTAGTCCATCAGCTGCGCGTGTAGAAAAGAGGGGGGCATACGAGTGAGGTGAATTAGCACATGTGGAAGATTTTGAGGTGCCACGTGTCACTCTCGTGAGGCTGCTACGTGTCACTCTCGGTGAGACTCGCGATTCACTATTGGGAATCGCCCGGTGTTCTCTGGACACGGGCGATTCCCATTTTTTTCGTGGAATCGGCTCGGTATCAGAAGATTCCCGAGTCGAACCGTGCTAGTCCGGCTCGACTCGGCGAGTTTTTAAACACTGGTTGGAAGTAACTTATGCAAGCGGGATAACCAAGGAACCCTTATAAATTATGAAAGTGGCGGTTGCAATTTTGGAGGTCTTTCCTGCCTCTTTGTGCTTGAGGGTATGTTTGACAAAACTGAATTTTAAAATTCAGATTTTCTAAAATTTGAATATAGGCATTGCTAGGTTTTATATTAAGATTATCTATTAGCTGTATTCTATGTTTTTTGGTGCATGTTTGACTGCCCGCATATATTTGAAAGAGAAACAATGCTCTTTCGTCTCTAGGTTATCTGATCTTAGTCTTCAACCAAAGGTCGATTGAGTTTTTCACCGCAACCTTTATTTTAAAATGGGTAGTGCTAAAGCTTGAAATCATCCGAGACACTATAATGCCGGTCTTGAAAAAGCTTGTCATTTGGGTCCCTTTATTTTCCATCTGCCATTAAAGCTCAGAGCTCAAGCTTTAACAAAGATAGAAGAAGAGCAAATGAGCATAAGAGTGAAACCTTGATCTTTATAGAGAGAGAGGCTGGTTTGCTTTCTCTTGCGATTCACCATGCTTTCTTTGGCGTTCCACTATGAGAGAGAGAGATTGAGATTGAGGGGGCGATCCAACATGAGAGAGAGAGATTGAGATTGAGGGGGCGATCCAACATGAGAGAGAGAGATTGAGATTGAGAGAGAAGGGAGGGTGTCTTTGTTGAGAGGAGAGAAAATGGGGGAGGGGGGGGGGGAGAAAAGAGGGAGATGATTGGATGAAAGAGGCAGAGAGACACAATAATTTTAGGAGTAGAAATCAAATCCCTCAAAATTAAGCTACAAGTTGAAAATTTGGAGATTCAGATATTTGGGAGTCATCTTAATATTAAAAGTTATGATTTGACCCTATCAAACAAGGCGTGTAAACTCATAGGATTAGAATTACATAAGATTCTATATTATCCTTAAATATTAGAATATTAGGTTGCCATCAAACGGATCTTGAAAGATCAAAATAGTAGATGTAACCCCGTATATTCCAATTGCTAACTACTTTGTGCCCTTAGTTTATGATAGAAACAATAAAATCTCAGTAACTTCTTGTTAATTTAATTCTTTTAAAAAATTCTCATGGGGATATTGAACTTAAAATTGATATATCAGCTAAAATCTAGTATTTTTTTTTTTTGAGAATGACCTAAAATCTCATAAGCTTGAATAAGCGCAACTTAGAAGAGTTAGAAGAGATGGATCGTTGGCATTGTTTGGTCATTTCCATTCTCAATAGGACTGTACAATCTCAAAGTGTGGAGTTTTGAAGAAAAGCTTTTTGATCTCTTGTGTCTTGCTTTCTGGGTATTCCGGGAATGCTGATGATAAATGCTCCTTTGGTTTCTCCAATATATATTGTTGAAATGGATCTTATGAGATAAACTGGAAATGCTGAACATATTTTCCAACTTTTAATCCCCAAGGGATTCTTGCATTGTGAAATTCCTTATTGGAGGTTTTGTGGTTGCTGAAGGTAAGGTAACATTATCTCTACCCTTCATTGACAAGTAATGTTGATGTTTGACACTTCATTGCTTTCAGTACCTCAAAACTTTGTACTTTAAGATCATTGTACAGGTCAAATATGTCCTTGTATTTGTTAATGAATTTCTTTTATTTTTCGGAAATTTCTTTAGTAGATTGTATTTTGTATATACTGTCTGATATTTTAAAAAGATTCCTTTATGACAGAATAAAGAAAAAATACAATATATTTTCTTATTTTCATATTTACTGTATCTCATATATTATAATGAAAACCTCATTGGGTTGGCTTGCTTGGTAACTAGGGTCATATCTGTTGTTGAGACTCATTATGTTGTTGTTTTAATGCTAATAGAATCCTATTAAATGCTTTTTGGTAAGAGTGAGGGGCCGAAAGTTAGCTCCTGAGCAGTTACCCCAATTCCTCGCATCCCTAATCTGAGAATGGTTTAAAAAAAGGCTGAGATTCATTGAGTCTCATCCCAAAAGCTATGAACAGCGACTGGACTGTACGAGTTAAAAACTGTGTATGGGCTTTCTCAAGTGTGATTTGCAGAGTTGAAAACTTGGGCAGTTGAGTGGACCTAGGGAAATCCTGGGTTGGATTGTTGAGTTTCTAAACCATGAGATCATACGACGTGAAACCAAGAGCTATAGATTTCTGCTGTTATCTGTGAAGGATGTAACTGCCACAATACTATCCGAGACGCCTAGTTTCTAGGAGTATGTACCTCAATTTTATGTTGTAGAATTTCACTCTGGACCTTCACTTAGTTATTTACATTTTCTCTGTGAGGTTAGTTTTTAATCACGTTATGTTCTGCTTCAGCATAGTACGGCTGTTGGATAATTCAATATTCACATAGAGAGCAAGATGTGGTAGTTCCCGTTGCAAATTCCAGGCTTTATTTTCTATTGATATCCATAAAGAAGGGTTTGATTATAAACTACGAATTGCTGAGCATGAAGACATGGAAGAAGGCAAAAAGATGATTCTAATTTTCTTGACTGAGTTCCTAGTGCAGGGAGTCAACCTTATACTCTTCTTCTTTCTCGGCTTCGCATATTTACTTTTTTTCACCATTTTTCTAATCATTTTCTTAGAATATAATGGTAATCTGTTCTCTCAAATAAATAAATAAATAATGGTAGTCTGCATTTGAGCCATGCCATTTTGTTTTATGTAAATTAAACTTCTCTTAATGCAGTACAACCGCTATGTTTATTTAGATTCGGGCTTAGATCTTATGATGATATTTTTGCTCTTGATGGAATGAGTGTCTTTATTCATGGCTTTTGTTTATGCAATTACAGAAATATGCAAAATATGTTGGGCTGAAGAGAGATTTCCGCCTTGTAGTGAGAGGAGTTGCAGCCAATATGGTTAGTGTTGTTAATGGATCTGGTATGTATTAAGATCAAGACATTAAATGACCTGCCAGATTAGAAATATGTAAGGTTAAGGTTACTATACTTTTCTATTTGACAGTAAGTATACTAATGGGTACTATGTAAATATCAATCTAAAATTTTGAATGCTCATAAATTTGATGTAGTTTTTTTATGATACCGAGTATCTTAAGACAATCTTGTGCAAATATAAATCTCAATTAAAACTCTCTTGTGGGATTTGGGCACTGCCATGTTTTCCAACAGATGGTGAACTTACCACCCTACTTTGGAAGCATGCAGTCATAATAATGCTCAATACTTAATATTGTGCCATCTGCCAGTTTTAATGGCACCTTTAGAATCATTTATAACTGTTTGGAATTTAGTATGTAGTCCACGGACTCATTCTTCTTCAATAGGAAATAAAGTATGCATTAAAAGAGTTGGTTACATGTGAAAGATGTTGACATCCCAATACATTGCAGAAACACCCAAAACATACTGGTCCCTGGGCTACCCCCATAACACTCTATATTAGCTAGTAACCCTCTAATACTTCCATTCCTTAATCTGGGTATCCCTTGAGGAATGATAAGTGTTGGCTTATCTGATAATGCACGATCTATCCCTTCACAGGGCTCCTCCTTTTTTACATTCCATTTGGTTTATGGTTCACTTCTTCAGAAACTATTTGCCCATTTTTTCTTTGTATGAATCTTATCAGTACATCAATATGCTTCTGAGATTGATGAATGGTGTGCCACTATATCAATTACCTTTCTGTGCTGCACTTGTTTTTTGGGAAGTTAAGGTCATCCATGTTCTCCTTGAGTTCTCTTTGCTCCATTCCAATACCTTCCCTCGATATGGAATTTATAAATTGGTAAATGTATAGATATTGTCCTTGCTTAGACTCAACTTTGTTGTGCCAAGTGCTTTGCGCAAAAGATATTATATGTGTGCTAATAAATATACGCAGCATGTCTTGAATGCTAGAGTAGCATGTGTATCCTAATGTATTGGCACGTTATGCAACATATATTTTGTAGCATATATACTATGTATCCATAGGATATCATGCCTAACTTCGAGGTATTCATGTTTGTATGTGTGCCATGGTATCTCGTATGTCTAGTGTGTGTATATATTAATGTATACCGTACACTAGCATGCACATAAACAGAGACCATACACAATGCTTGCATACAATAAACATGCATATGCCAATGTCAAAATGTGGATAGTTTTATCCATATGAGAGCCCAACACAGGCACATACACACATGTATGATGAGGGCAAAGTGGAGATTTTTCCAGGAGAAAAATGAATGGTATTCTTTCTGTGCAAGAGTTTCCTTGTTTAAATACATTGTCATATGAGAGAGCATGTAGTATATGTATTGGTGAAGGGAGTTCAAACTCACTAGGCTTTTTCCTAAAAAGAGCTATCCAAAGGCAAAACAACTAATTGGAAGATCATGGTTAACCTGCCCAGAGAAACAGTGTAGCAAGCATGTAGGAATGGAAGACGGTCCTTGTTTGGCACTGATGAAACAAGGAATTAACGGTCGTTCTTAATAGAAGATATTAGAATTATTATAAAGAATATGATACCATCTCAAAATCAAGCCACCGTGAATTGTTCAGATTGATCTTGTGGAGGACATGAGAAGAGTCATGAGCGGAGGACCTTGGTTTTTTTGGTGGCTGATAGATGTAGTTTAGAAAGTACAACATGCAACCAAGCCTTAGAGCCCACAAGATAAACTCTAGCCCAATTTGGATTAGAATGCCTAACTTCCTTTACTACCTTTGTACACTGGATGTTTGGGTTACGTTGTAGTATCGAAAGGCAAATTGTCGTCAATGGATAGTGCCATAAAAGTCTACAAACAAAGTGACTGTGCCGGGGTTTGTGTAGATGTTCAACCTGAATCTACCTTCCCAACTGCAGTATGAACACATCAGGCAAAAGATAAAGCTTTCGCTAAAAAAATAGAGTATGAGTGAGTACCCATTCTTCTTGCAATGCATGGCTCTCGGCCACAACTCCTTATGATGCCCCAAAGCCAACTCTTATTGTTTGGGGTTATTTTGTCTCAAATAAGATGTCACCAGACTCAAGGAGTGACGATGTCCAGCCAAATAAATTCTCAACACGATAACTGCCACAATATCGAAGGTACCACTAGAAATGGCTGCAGTGGGTAAAAAACAGTGTCATAATAAATCAAAATATGAAAATCCCGTGAATTTTATGAAAGGAAGCTCCCTGCCAAAAACGAGAAAGATCCAAGCCCAATCATGCCTAAATCACCAATCGGACGTTTCAAAATGAGGCATTGTCAAACTTGGGGCAAAATGTATCAGAATCATAATCTGACCGTTGAATCCTTAATCGAGGGCACCTCGAGGCTACCCTCTGAAAACCAAGCCAATCCGATGCAGGATGACTGAGATAAGGCCTGATGAAGCTCAAGTGTCCATCTCACAACATTTATCAAACGTTTGGAGAAAGGGCACGGTTAAATCCATGTCAAATTGGGTCTCAATAGCGACCAGAAGGATCTAAACCTCAATCCAAGGTCCCATGTGATCATTGTCCAAAAATCAGACCGATTTGACGGGGATAACCAAAATATGGCCCGACAAAGCTTCAATCGTCTATCTCATAACACTGATCCAAGGCCAATTTACAAAGACTCATGATGATAAAAAAAGCTAAATGGCCCAAGAAATTTATGGATTAAAGGTGTTAATATAACAAGGCTACAATCCAAATTTAAGTCCAATTCGAAATCAGATGAAAGAGATTTATCCTCTCGAACGCCTTGAACTGCCGACAGGTTCCACTTAAACTGGTTTAACTTTACAAAAGGACCCCAAGAAATAAGTGGCCAATGAACTTCAAATTTTCATGAGAGGAAGGTGATGATGAGAAAAGCTTTTGGTAAAAATTTCAGCCAAATTTGATGTTCAGAAGTGCCTTTTTTGGCACCATCTTTAGCGCAACATGAGGACCACAAAAATAAGAAAATAGGCTCATATTGTGTCTGTGGATCATCATCTTCATGGGAGTTGCAGCAGCCCATGAAATTTTAGGCCAAAATTCAGAGGCCATATCTCCCAATGCTTGCAGCCAAATAGGCCCAAATTTCAGTATGTTGCTCCTTGGTACATGGACTTTTCATCCATTTATGGTTCGATGGGTTTCTCTACTAAGATCGAGGTCGAATCAAGCCAAAAAGTTGGTGGTTTGCAACAAGTGATGTGTATTAGTCCCCATGACCTCCACCCACTCTTGAGCGATATATAGTGATTCTAGCCAAACTTTTGCAGGGAGCGTCCCAACTCAAAGATTAATGTATCCATGTATGGAAATCCACAATCAAAAGCCAATTCAAGGGGCAAATCCTATTGAAAAGTTCCCTAAATTTGAGACTGTAGTTGCCTAAAATAGTAAATACTAAAAGGGCCATATCTCTCTAATACAGCAATGTCTTGTGCTGAAATTTCTGAAAACGTTGGTTTTGGGGTCTTTCACAAGAATCCACAAGCTGATCGCTAAATAATGGCCAAATTTGGGCACAATGAGGAGTTGTAGAAGTGGGTTGCAATATTATCGAAAGTGAAAAATCGAAACTCAAAATGAGTGAAAATTGGCGAATCACAGACAATTTTCGCGCAAATTTGTTGCAAAATGATCATTGTTGATTGCCCCATGATTCTATGGTAGAAATTTCAGTCGAAATGGCGCAAAAACGAGTGAAATCGAAGGATTTTTGTATGGGCTAGAGAGAGAAGGCCATTCAAGGACATTTCATTATAATGTTTTAAAGTTTGGATGTTCGTTTTGGTCATTTTCAGGGGTAGTTCGAGTTGAATTTTGATAATCCACCGATTTTTAGCCCTATTTTTTATTTTCTACCTACCATATTAATGATTATCCACCCATGTTTTCTCATCTCTATATAAATACACTTGAGCCTCATTTTGAATGGTTGGAGAATTAGGCCCTAATCTAGAGAGTGTGGCTCCCCGGACCCCTATTATGAGTAGAAGCCTTCGAGCTCCAGGTTTGATTACTCACTTTGATCCAAATATTTTGAGCGTGGGTAGTCACGCTAATGTCCAAGCATGGGTAGCCATGCTCGCAATTCACACGCGATTCCTCAAACCCTAAATGGGTAGCTGTGCTGAGGGAAATATGGGTAGCCATGCTGCCGGTAAAAGGGGTCGTGCTCAATATCGCATGGGTAGCTGTGCCAATATAAAGCAAGGCCTACAACTCAATCCAAGTATGATCAAATCCTCGTGTTGCAATCTAATGATCCCCAGACAATTGCATTTCCAAGCCAAAGACGACAAAAAATAATTCCAATTCGGCCGCAAGTTTACCAGCATATGCCAAAACCCTATCACCTTAACCGGTACATCAAACGATTCAAACCGCACCTATTCCTATACCAACCCAAGCCCAAGCTGCTTGAAACATGGTGTTTCAAAAAATGGATGGCTAGGCGTGCTCCTTTTCATGTGGCGCCAACCCTTGGTTGGCGTCGAACCTCAAGGGGCAAGTCACCCCATGAATTCGAAAGCCGTCATGTGCAAGTGCTGCCCAGCATTCACATGAGCACAGGGGGCAGACCTGCAAAAGAGCAGCGCTACTACCTATTTGATCTTTTCGAATTCAATTATTTCGCCAAGGGTCAATACCAAAGCTCTTCTAAAAAGAAGAATATCAGCGAGCTTATCTTTGGGGGCACGTAACTAGCGTCTTGGCTAAGTAGTTATGTGTAGGGGTTCAACTCTCAAAGAAACCTAAAGTGACACCGAAAGTGAAAGAGTCAAAATAGCTGCTTGAATTAAATTCTTTCTTCCCTTTGACCTTGCCACAAACCTGGGAGAGAGGGGACACGATGGGTAAGATGTCTTGCCACGTGGTCCAAATGCATGAAACTGGCGAAGCTCACCCTCCTTCAAACGCACAAACTGCTGAGCCTCGAGTTGAGGCCGACAACGAAAGTAAGAAGAAGGCGAACCACCACTGTGCGAGCCCATCATAACCAGAAGCATGTCTAGGAAAAGTGCACACTCATAAGGACTCTAGCATTCCCTGTGACCCCTCTATCCAAGTCGAGCGACTCTCCATCCTGTGAGAAATTACAAGAAGAATCGTCTTCTGCTGTCGTAAGTGTAATGATGGTAAGTCAAACACCGCACGATCAAGATGACTAGATCACCCAATTGACTCTCAAGCTCCAACAAGTTACGAAAAGATCATTGACGATTTGCAAAAGGGGACCGGTTCAAGTCATGAGGGTAATATGCTAACTCAGGATTCCCGAATCAGATATGAAGAGGTCTCACATCAACCACATTTACCTCCTGTGGGACCTTTGCTTGTCCCTGTGACCAATCCACAACCCTCACTTACACTGGACAATGTCAAGGCCATGATCACTGAGAGTTTGAAGAGAGTTCATAATTCAACCCTGGCAGGGCCCGAATTGTACAGAAAGCCATATCTTGCTTACATAAACTGGCTGCCCTTCCCTCCAAATTGCCAAAGGCGTAGATTTCCTTTATATGATGGGATAGGCCCTTAGCAGCATGTCGCTCATTATGTTGTTGCATGTCACGAGTTGGCTGCAGATGATTGCATGCTTTTGAGACAGTTTGTGGAAACACTAACTGGCCTTTCATTCAAGTGGTACTCGTGTTTGGCCTCGAACTCCATTCATACATGGTCTGAGATGGAAGCAAAATTCTACAAATGTTTTAAAGTTGTTGAAAGAGAGGTTAATGCTCTGGAGGTCCTTACTATGAGACATTAATAGGATGAACCAGTGGTCAAGTTTATTAAGACATGGTGAGATTTGGCAATCTATCAACGCAATCCTATGCCAAAGGCTGATGCTGTCCAAAATTGCATTCGAAACATGAGGAAGGAGGTTTTGATGCATGTGCTTGCCTCAAGGCCGTGAACTTTGACGATATGATCTTGCAAGTTGTGGCAGTTGAGTCGATACTGGAACATCATGGGGAATTAGATCGAAAATCTATCGACTCAAGTATTAACGACAATAGAAATAATGGCGGGAATCGACCTCAAAATTTGCAAAAGGGGGCAATGGCCACTACTATTTCCTCAAATCATGGGGAATATACTTTTCCTCAAGTGCCCGCAACGTCTCAAAATACTCTCAGGATTGATGTCTCAAGGCATGCCTCAACCTCCACCACTCCAACAACTGTATCAACCCCTGCCCTATCACAGGCTAAGCCATACCAATCTACCCATCGAAGTTGAGGTACCTTCTCTTCAAGTGCTTGTTCATAAAGATTCAGACATAGAACAAAAGGCCGAAGCACGAGTCGCTGCCCTTGATACTCTAGATGAAAGATGACTACGGGCAGCACAAAATATTGTGGCTTACCACCGCAGAATTGAAAGGCCATACCAAAGGAGGGTTGTTCCCCAGCAATTCAGAGAAGAGGACATGGTACTCAAGAAGATCTTCCATACTCCTGCAAATCCACACCCACTGGGCAAATTCAAACCCTATTGGGAGGGACCATTCGTGGTAACCCCAATGCATACAAGCAATTCTTATAAGATGAAAATAACAATAAAATAAAAAAATAATGAAGGATGTGGTGAAAACCGAAAAGGGCACCATGGGTAAAAAAAAAAGAAAAAAAAAAAAGAAAAAAAATGAAGGGCGTGGTGAAACCCGAAAAGGGTGCCACGAGCAAAAATAGAATGATGAAAGAAAACCTCCAAAAGGAGGCCCTAATCCGAAATCTTGAGTACGAAATAGGTGCTTGCAAGTCACAACAATACTGCATAAGCAGACCTCGAGGATGAAGGCTCCTCCTAAATCATTCCTAACAGAACCAACCTTGGGAAGATGTGGGAAAGTAACATGATTTGGAGATCCAAGGGACTTCAACATATCTTAGGAAGAATTTCGAATCCTCTCCGGGAAGGAAGTTTGACAGGAACCCTGAGAACCTCTCATGAATCTATAAAACACAAAGATAAGAGCTCCAAAGACCAAGGGAAACTTCGAATCTTGCAGGTCCTCATGATCTCATAAAGGGATTTTGTTCCATCATCTTTTAATAAGGAATAAAATGAAAAAAACAAAGAAAATGACCACCAAAGGGGCCACAAGTGGCACAAACTGTACGGTCTATTCCTCTATTGAACATGCTTCCCAAAGTAATTCTTTATTTGTTTTTCTCATAAAACAATTTTTTTTAAAATCCATTTTCTTAAAAAAAAAAAGGACTCCCTCCATCACTACAAGAGGCTAAACGGTTAGTCAATCAGGCCTGCTCCGAAGCCAACTTCCCATGCCTGTCATGAGGGCATGAAACTGGTTTGGCACTCCATGGTTGTATGAGTGAAACTGTCAACTACCACATATCAAGAGATGTGTGAACCTCGCCAATGATGACATTGGCTAGTTTGGGAGCTTTCCCTCTCTCGACTAAATCCCTTGAGAAAAAATGGTGCAAACCTGTCTCTCATGTGTGTGTACGACGGTCTGTTAGCAAGAACATTGGGGCAAAAACCCTATAACAAGGGGGGCTGAGTTTGTTGAAACTCACCCTGAAAAGTGTGTGCAAATAAAGTGTCCCTCAGATCTCGATGAATCAATTGCACACGTAAGATTTCACATGTCTTTCATAGATGAAACAACGAAAATCGAAATCAAGCATAAGCTCATCTGGAGTTCCCTATGCTTCGTGACGATGTCCAAAAATGAAGAAGAGAAATAATCAATTTTCAACAACATAAGCAGGGAAACTATTAAACAAAACACCCCATAATTGGGGCAAAGAAGCAAAATTTCCTTGAAACAAGGGCAAAAATGATGATGGTGATACCCTTGAAAGGTTCTAAAAAAAGGTTAGGAAAAACAATACAAATGTTCCTTGGTGGTATGAGCCTAAATTGCCAACAAATTTCAAATGGAAAACCTTTTTATTAAAAAATGTTCAAAAAATGCTCCTCGGTGGCATGAGCCTAAACTGCAAACCAATTTCAAATGACAAGTCGTTCAAAAACGTCTAGCCCTGTAAGACGTAAATGGTCGTGTGTATCCAGTTCAAAATGTTTAGTCTCGTACGACGTTAAAGGTCAGGTGTATCCAGAAAATGTCTAGCCCCATATGCGTAAAAGGTTAGGTGCATTCCATAAACGTCTAGCTCCGTATGACGTGAAAAGTTGGGTGTATCCGTCTAGCCCTGTATGACGTAAAAGATCGGGTGTATCCATCCATTGCAGCATGACTTTAGACTGCTTAGAGGGCTCCATGGTTGCATGAGCTAAAATTGCTAACTAAAATTTGTCTTTATTTGAAATATCTATCTCTTTTCAAAATTTTCACTATATATCTTGTGTTTTCGAAAACCTTAATTTCTTTGTTAAAATCGTACACCTGCCCAAGCTCCTTGTTCTATTTCAAACCTATCCCTATTTTCAAAATTTCTAAAAATGTGTTCTAAAACAAGGGAGCTGGGCACCTGTACATGATGCTACCACATTGCTGCCTCATCTCTCTCCTCAAGATTGACCGAGAAAACCTTTTCCCAAATAGGTAAAGCCTTAGAAAGGCCCAAGGAAAAATCAAGATGAATGCCAGGTTTAAAGACTTGAAATTCAAAACCCTTGAAGTTAAGTGGCATGGCCAGAAAATCCAACTTGAGGTTCAGACTTGGGTAAATCACCGGAACATCTCACGTCGAAACCCTAAGTGGGTGAGTGGGGAGCGCAATGTCTTGGGTGGAAAAGCTGATGTGCCCTCTGACCATTTAACGTTAGGATCAATTTAAAATATCAGTAGCGTCTGCTTCTTTGCCACTCGCCTGTCCCTCGAAGGATAGGGAGTTCTAAAGAGGGGCAACTGTAGACACCCTACTTTTGAAACTGGCAAATTTTGTGATTTTCATAACCTTAGATGAACCCTTAGGACCACTCTATTCCCCAGTCCTTTGACCCCCAAAATTGGAATCTGAGCTGGCAGATCCGGTGGTTTTCAGTTATTATCCATTTACACACCTTTTGGGTCTTTAAAAACACATTTGGATGACCTAGTTTGGGGGTTGGACGATGTTGACTAAGGAAAAATCAGAGAGAAGAACAATGAGTTTGTGAGTAAAATCCTAGATCTATAGAAGCCCTGAAACCGCTAACCCATGAAACCATCTTAAACCTTGAACCTTAAGATCAGAACCCAAAACTTAGTTCTACCAAGCCAAGGCTGGGCCAAATTTGTAGAGAGACACGGAGGACTCACAGTGTAAACACAACCGCGGTCCTTATACTGGTGAGGCCTCGAAGCCTCTGGTGTTTCGGGCCAATTGGCCCTGCCAGGTAACCTTTCTTCTTCATTTTTGGTTGTTTTATTATTTTATTATATTTAAATAGTTTTTCAGTACTGTTCTTTCGTATTTCGTGCATAGGATCGATGCTGGCTTTGCCATTGATATGAGAGTAGATCTATTCGTCTCTGGATAGATTCGTCATTGGATTGAAATTCGATTGACCCCACTCTCTATCAAATCTTTAAGAACGAGTTTGTAGTGTTCAGATCTGAGGGATCTTCAGTTGAAGATCTCTCCGATTTGCACTGTAAACAGTTTGGAGCCCACCGTGGGTATTTTAACCTCCTCTTGAACAAGCCATTTTACCTCCTCTTCCCCCCCACCTCTGATGCTCAATGATTTTATGTCTCAGTGCTTGATAGTGTCACAACTTCAACCCTCCACGTCAGATACTACACAAGCCATTGGACTCTTGGTAAATTGTCATACGATGCAAGCAAGCTACAAGAAACCCCCCTTGAATTCTATCCAAAATCCAATAAAGGTCATGAGTTAAAAGGTCCCTGCTATCATCTGACACAAGTTATGACATTAAAAGTCGTTGGAACCTGTCCAAATCTGCTGATGACGTAAAGAGCTTCTTGATTATGTCCAATATGGGTTATAACATTAAAAGGTTCCCAATCACGTCCAATGAGAGTGAAGACGCTAAAGGTCTCTTTATGTCCAATGTGGGTAGTGACTTAAAAAGCACCACATACATCCAAATCTGTTGATGACGTAAAAAGCTGCATGATTTTGTCCAATAAGGGCTATGATGTTAAAAGGTCCTCGATTACGTCCAGTGAGAGTGAAGGCGTTAAAAACCTCTTTATGTCCAATGTGGGTAATGACTTAAAAAGCACCACACACTCGTCCAAATTTGCTGACAACGTAAAAAGCTGTTTGATTTCATCCAACTAGGTTTATGACGTTAAAAGGTTCCGATTACGTCCAATGGAAGTAAAGACGTTAAACTCCTCTCTGTCCTACATGGATGATGACTAAAAGTGCCCCCAATAGGTCCAACGAAGATGATGACCTTAAAAGCACCCCGACTTCATCCAAGTCAAGTGATGACGTTAAAGGCTGCTTGACATCGTCTAAAAAGGTTGATGATGTTAAAAGCTCCCTCGCACGGTCTAAGAAGGGTGAGGACCTTAAAGTTTCCCTTAACCTATCCAAGTCAAGTGACGACATTAAAAGCTGCTTGACATCATTCGGAGAGGGTCATGACATTACAGGGTGCCCCTCTTGCCAATTTGAATGATGACTTTGAAAGCTCTCTCCCACCACTTCCTTCAAACGGCCAATCCTAAACATGCTTACCACCGGGGAGGGACCCCCCTTCGGAATTTCCCCTGCAGTGTTTGAATTTTGACACTTAAACCGAAGAGCTTATTATGGCAAACACAAGCAGGGGGTACCAGAAGATGCTTTGAAAAACCATGGCTTAGATGGCCGGATTTCTAAACATGCAAAATGCATTGGCTTGTGCAAAGAAAACATCTTCAACTACATTCCCAATGCCCCATCAGCGCCTTCCTTCCTCCAATAAAATGAAGCAAAGGTGGCCTACTCAAGAGGAGTTTGAGCAGATAGAAGAAAATTGTTCCCTGTGTTGGAGGCTTGCAACGTGGTGCGTGTTACCATGGGGAGCAAAACTATTGAAAGCTGACCTAGCTGTTTACCATCCAAAAATTAAGGTCATGAGGCCGAAGGTACCCAAACCAGATGAGATGGTCGAGATTACTACTTGAAGTTGAACCATTGAGGCCAATTCAACTAAGCATCAATTGAAGAACTGTGAGGCCTCCCATGCTTGAACCGGGTGACTACTTTCAATTACCGGGGTAAATGTTTTTTGAAGCGTACCTAGTTGATCTACGCTCTGGAAAAAGAACTGTTGTTCCCAAGATGCCTAAGCAAGTGTTCTGCCCTAATTCCCTCAACCTATCCTTGTGACTACTCAAGGTGCTAATTCCCTCAACCTATCCCTGTGACTACTCAAGATGTGTTAATTGGGGCCAGATGCCCAATACCTTAATTCCTCTAGTACATCTCATCTCTGCCCACTATCTTAGTCATTCCAACTCCACCACCACCTCCTCATCCTCAAGTAGCCCTAAAAAACGAGAAGGTCAAGTATGATGTTTTGCAATACCTTAGTAAGTTGTCAGTACTTTTGAGCGTGTATGGCACCTTAATGCTGTGCAAAGACTTCCGAATGGCACTAATCCGAGCGTTAATTGCCTAGAGGATTACCAAGCCCAAGTTGAACACATAGATGTCGATCCTGCTTTGCTCGCTAATGCCATGGCTGTCACCCCTACTGATGATTTGCAATTGGGCTCAAAATTTTATAATCCGCCTTTGGTCGTATTTGGAGAGTTACATGCCCAACCTATTTTGAGGATTATGCTTAATGGAGGATCAGCCGTTAACTTGCTGCCCATGAGGGTCTTGGCACTCATTGGGCTTGGGGTTGAACATTTGTAACCATCAAATCTCATAGTTCACCCTTTTAATTAGTTAGGAGAAAGGCCAGCTGGTAGTTATCAATTTGAAGCTCAAAATATGGCGACTTTAACACCTATGTGTAGTTTCATGTCATTGAGACCGATACCTCCTATAATATATTCCTTGGGCATTCGTGGCTCCATGATAATAGTGTGGCCCCATCTACCCTCCACCAGTGTTTCAAATATTGTCAAGATGGGAGACAACATACTGCTATGCCGATAAGAGACCCCCCCAAAAAATACTCCACCCCACCGAAACACACTCACAAACACACGAGAATGCCATTAAGTTTCGATTTTTTGTTATATCGGCAATCTTTTATGGACAACTCGCCTGTTTTGGACAGTAATATCTGTTCTAGTTTCAATGTAAGTTGCTTTTTTCGTTGGGTATATGTTCTTTTGTGGATAGAACTTTGGCCCCCTTTTCCATCATGGCAATGGTTAAAAAAAACCCCTTTGAGAACTTGTTTCTTCATATAATATATTGAACTAATGATGCAAGACAAAATTATTCTTATTTTTAATTTTTATCTAATTTCAAATGACGTACATTTTGATATTAGTTTTTGGTTTTTTAAGTTTTTTAATGGATTCTAAGGCTTTTATTTTTACGTTTTATTTACTATTCACGGATTTTGTTCACTGGTTGCTATTCACAGGGGTTAAATTGTCATTACAAATTTTATATTGAAGTTTTTTTGGAATCATTTAATATTCTATGGGCATTTAATGTCTTCGAACAATAAATTATAGACATTTGAAATCGTAACTTGGTTGTGGAGAAGAAACCCTAGGTTTCTTTGAATTGTGCTTATGTTTGGCTTTGTTTCTTGTTGATTTTGGGCCAAGTTTTGCCAAATCAGCTTAGATTTTCTGTTTTTAGCTTGTTTTTGTTGATTATCTACTTAAGATTTGCAATTTCGGCGAACCCATGGCGACAAAAGTGGCTGCGAGGGGGTTTTCATAGATCTACTTTGTGATCTCAGAGATTAAAAAATTGAGGGGCTTAAAAGGCAAGTTCAGTAGCTAGCGCAACAATTTGCGAGCATCATTCATGTGCAAGATGGTGATCTTGCTGCCCAAGAAGATGTCAAGTATGCTGCATGAAGAGTCGAATGAAGAGAAAGTGATAGAAGACCTGGACGTGAGGATCATCACTTTAGGGTGTTAGATTTGAAGGAGGACATTCTTGATTTTGACACACATGGTATCCAAAATAAGTACGTTGTAAATTGGGATTTGCCCCATATCTTCGATATATGCTCAAATGAACAACAAGATCTCTTAGGAGATCCAATCTATGATAAGGATCAACATGAAGATGAAGATGTTTCGGAAGATGAGTTTGCTTGTGAAGAATATCGAGAGAAGGCAACAAGGGGATTGATGAAAATCATTGCCTTTAAAGATCTCAAAGATATTGAAGAGGTGGAGCATTCAAGAGATTTCAGACATTGGAATCAAAATAGCACAACAAAGGTGTGGTCGCCTCATAAACCACAAATTATGGCGCTGGTTTTAGAGTGTAATGAAATAGAAGTCGGGGAAGTCTCTGAGTTTGAAGTTTCCTATGCAAATCTCAATACGAGTTTAGGGATCACCAAATTTGACAAGTTTGTATCAATTCCCTATTATAGATACCATGATCCTTTTTTGGAGATTTCTTCTTACCACGCATAATATTTTGAGCCAATAAAGAAGATAAAAGTTGAAGAAGGTGGTTTTAATGCTAAGTTCATCTTATCATACTTCAAAACTTGAGGACGAGTTTTCTCCAATAAGGGGAGAATAATACAAGAAAAAAATAGTCTTATTTTTATTTTTCATTCAATTTCAAAGGATGTAAATTTTGATTTTAATTTTAGGGTTTTTAAGTTTTTTTAAGGATTCTAAAGTTTTTCTTTAGGGGTAAAATTGTCATTATTAATTTTGTGTTTGAGTTAGGTATGGAACATTTAATGTCAACAAACATTATATTGTAATTTATAAGAGGTGTGTGGGGCTTTGAGGGGGTCAATTCCACTTGAATTTTAGAAATTGAAAGAGAGAGAAAAGCTTAGGCTTTTGGATCCCTTGCTTGGGTGTGGAGAAGAAATCCGAGGTATCTTTGAATTGTGCTTGTGTTTGGCTTTGTTTCTTTCTGATTTTATTGTATCCTCATATCTTCATGCATCTCCTATGTAGCTCATTTCATTTGTTTAGTGTTTTGGTTTTGTTGAGGAAACCTTGGGCCTTGGGTTTTCATTCATATCTACTTCATAGTGCGAAGCATACATCAAAGTAAATCCTTTTACTACTTTGAAATTGTTTTTTGACATTTGATGACCGAATGTTTGAGTTTTCTCTTTCAAAACCTAACATTTGTTGGAAATTCAACCCTGCAGCAGATGAAGTGTTGATAATTAAAAGTATGATTCATAGAGATTTCAATGCAATGATAAAGGTGAGACTTACATCAACATCTGATTATTGTTTGTCAGAGAAATTTCCTAGCTCTTTAATGATAATTATAATGGATTACATATTTTGGTGCAACAATCTATTAGCATAGTGATGGAATGTCGTTTTTAGTTGTGTTAGTATGTTCTTGATGAGTTACAAATTTTGAGCAATCTTGCATGGATATTACCGATCTTCGCTTATTGATGTTTTGACATGCTTGTCTGGCATCTATTAAGTTGCTAGGACCTAGAGAAATGCATTGCCCATGTTAAATCCTGGATTTTTTTTTTTTAAAGAAAAGGTGATATCAGTAAAGTATAACTATGACACACAAAACCCACAAGATGTTGGTATTGGGCAGCTCAGACTGGGTGCTTAGTTAGACCTGTACAATAAAAAAAGTCATATGTTCAGAAACAACTAGTCTCAAAAACCTGTAAGGTAGGGAGAAACTTGGGGGGGGGGGGGAGCATTGAGGGAGGGTTGGGAGAGAGAGCATAGAGAGGTGAGATTGTGAGATTTGGGGGTAGAAAGAGGGTAGAGGGAGAGATTGAGACATGAGGAGAGTTTGAGAATTGGAAGGGAGAGGGAGAGAACGAAGGCCAAGGTGAGTGAGCCAAAAAAAGACGTAGTGCAGAAAGAAATAAAAAAGGACGTGATGGAGGAAGTATCTACAGAAGAGGGGGGGGGGTGAGGGCAGGGTGAGGACAATGAGCTGGAAAAGGTTCAGTATAGAAAGAAAACAAAGAAAAGGAAAAATAGTTGGCATCCCACAAACTAGGGCTCATTCCAAAAAGATAGAGCACTTTAAAACCTTGAAAAATTATGGTTGCACTACAGTGGTTGTTATTGCGGCTTTATTTTTTGCCCACATGTTAGCTATCGAGTTGCCTTCTACCAGGTATGACAAAAGTCGAATCCAAGTGGCCTCTATAAATGAGTAATGGGACCAAAAGTATGGTGAGTCTCCAAGGTTTTTTGACTTGCTAGACGCCCATGAAATAACTTTTTGGAGTTGGCTTTGACAATAAGATGTTTTCCCCAAGTTGGCTTGTATCTTTGAGGGCTTTGATGAGGGCTATTGCTTTGACCCAATTTGAATTACAAAACCAATTCGGACGGAAACAACTCTTGGTTTGAGCCCTCCGAGTCTCTAAAGATGCCTCCAAGACCACATTGGCTTGAGTTCCCCTTGGAGCATCCTATTCGTTGACCTTCATGACCCCTTGAGGAGGGGGGGGATCAAACTTTGGACCGAGGTGGCTTGGATGGTTTTGATTGAAGGATGTCCCATGGATTGGATTCGAAATGTAATTTGGAGAAGCCCTTGATATGATTGCAATTGTTGGCCAAGAAAGTTGTAAGATCTCTAGCTCTTTCTACAGTTGACCTCATGCTAGTCTTAAAATCTCAAAAGTTTTAAGAGTTTCTCCCCCCTCCCCCCCCATAAGGACCAGAGGGTACTTGCCATGGATACTTTCCAAAGGAAGAGGCCTGTTGAGGTTTTTTTTTTACTGCCTTGGAATGGGGGGGCCAATTGAAGTCTTTGAGATGTTTGGCCCAAACATCAGAGGCAAATTCATAATGGAGGAAAAGATGAGATTAGGTTTCTTCCTCTTCTCCTCAAAGAGGGCATCTTCTTACAAGGT
The DNA here is from genome assembly GCF_000471905.2 of Amborella trichopoda. The sequence goes on from NW_006499776.1 coordinate 164,703, forward strand.
TGTAACCATAGTTACCGGAATCTATTTGCCGACCCTATGATTCTAGTTTGGAAACCCGATTCAGCGATTCCGTTATGGAATCTTCGCCAAAACCGTTTCTTGAAACCAAAGAATCTCGATTTCTTAATTTAGGAATCGTGTTTCAATAGATCTTTAGAATTCTGAACCCATTATTTTTAGAAAGGTGTTCCCAAAATATATCGAATCTTAACTCCAGCAAAGATTGAATCTTTAGTCCACATTGAGTGATACATGATTCCATATGTAATGAATCTCGTTTCCTTAGAGTTTTGAATTTTGTAATCTCCAATGTGTAGTACATCGGTTCATAAGAGTAGGGAAGTGTGATTCAATCAATATGGAGTCTTGCTTTGACCTCCATGACATGGTGAAAGCTCCTCGCAGCAGCCCGAACGGGCTGAAGAAGGAACAAATTGTAGCCCCCGCCCTCCCACACTCCCCACACTCGATTCCAAGGATGTTGGAATCACGATTCTAAACTGCAACATATTTTTGTTCTACATATATCAAAAACTCGATTCCATAGATGTCGGAATCTTAATTCCACATATCAAGGAATCTTGACTCCTCGAGTGTCGTTTCCAGGGGGTGGGAATCTCGATTCCAAGGAGGCCGGAATCTCGATTCCAGATGTGGATGAATTTCGAATCTACTTTGGTCGAGACACGATTCTAGGATATTAGGAATCTCATTCCCTGTGATTCCCATTGTACGGATGACGATTCCTAAAGCAGGAATCTTCTAGGCGGTTGCGACTCCGCGATTTTGATTCCTGAAATGATTCGGGTTTCCAAGCATTTCCAACAACTATGGTTGTAACCTCTCCTCTTAAGTTGGTTCAAGGTTAAGTTGCTGTTGGAGATGGCTGGCCAGGTAAAAAAAACTTGGATTTTTTCGGGTGTTTGGGCGAGCCCTGCTTTATTGTCAGACGCTGAGGGTGGGATGAGGTATGGTGAAGTGCTTTATAGCAAGTGATTGAGGAGACCCTTGTATGATCCTTAGCTCACTGAACCCTGTAATGATCCTATCTGTTGAAAATGAAAGAGACTAGAGTACCATGGAGAATTAAGAGGTCCTCATATTCATGGTCATGGAGTGCTCTTGTGGAAGCGGGTGTCCATACTTGGTTAAGGTCATTATGTTTGAAGTAAGGAGCAGCAGGGGCATTGGGGTTAAGAGCAATTGCTTATAGATTTGGCCAGGTCTCCTTGAGAAGCTGGTTGCCTAAGTGTGATTCCAGAAAACAACTTTTTCTCCTGGTTTTACTTTGAAATTTATGAAAGTCACGAAAAGATCGTGACTTGGAAAAAATTTTTGAAGCTAGAGGCCTTGGATTCCTCTTTGAAAACCGGCCTAGCAAATCAATTTCATACTTCTGAAGGATAACCTGGCCCACTAAAGGTTTTGGTTGGTGGTGAAGCACCACCACCATTTGCCAATGAGAGCCAAGTTCATCAGCTTGAGGTTGTGAATGCCAAGGCCTCCAACCTTTTTTTGACTTACAACTTGATCGCAGGCAATTTTAGGTGAATTTTATGGTTGGAAATATCTCCAGCCCTTTGAAAGTTTCTTGTTAGCCTTTTGAAAGTTTCTTATTAGTCTTTTGAAAGATTGCATAGATTGGGATAATGGAGACTGGCATTGATGAGAGTAGTCCTCCCTCAAAGAGAGATGTACCTGCCTTTCTAATAGGCTATTCTCTTTTGGAATTTTCGATAATGAGGTCCCTTAGGGCCTTTTTGGGACCTAAATTGAGAGGGATGCAAAGATATTTGGCTGTATGGTCGGTATTGCATCCCAATATATTGGCAGGGAGCAAAAGATAGTCATTTGACAGATTGATCCCCATCAATTTAGACTTGGATATATTGATTTTCATGCTAGAGGTGAGTTCAAAATATCTGAGGAAAAGCCAGAGGTTGTCGACTTGTTTGGTGGTGACAAGAGTGTCGTCTGTGTATTGAAGGAGACAAATCCCATCTCCAACCCTAGAAGATTTGAAGCCAGAGAGAGTGTCCCTCTGGTACATTCTGCACAGAGATCTACCAAAGCTTCCAGTCACGATAACAAAAAAGGGTAAGGGATGAAGGTTCCCCTTATTATAAGCTTTTGGATGGGGAGAGAAGAGTCCCTTGGGGAGCCATTGACATGGATAGAAAAAGATTTGGAGGAGATGCAGCCCATTATCCAGGTTCTCCACTTTTGTCCAAATTCCATTTTGAAGAGAACATGGTCCAGGATAAACCAATCAAAATTTAAAATTAGACCAGGCTTCTTGATTTGGTGTGTAATGTAGGGATCCATGAGCAACAAGAGCCCCATCAAGGATTTATCTATTGTTAATGAAACCACTTTGGTTTTGCGAAATGACTTGATCCAAGATGGTTTCTATTGTGAAGTGTGAACTTTGGAGAGGATTTTGCAAGAGTTGAGAAGCCTAATAGATTTAAAGTCTTTGAGGTGATTAGTCCGCTCAAATTTGGGGATGAGGGCAACAAAGGTCACATTCATTTCTTTGCTGGTAATATCGTTGTGGAAGAATTCATTGAAGAAAGCGAGAATGTCAGGGGAGAGAGAGTGCCAATACCTAGAAAAGATGACGACTGGAGAGCCATCAGGGCCCAATGCCTTATCTTTTGTGAGTTTGGCGATGGCTTGTGAGATTTTCTCCTTGTGAAATGGTCTTTCAAGCGACTTTGCAGAGATAGGGGTGCAAGGGGACGAAGGATATATCGGTGAACTAAGGATGAGTGCCATAGTCAGCTGTGTATGGACTTTGAAAGAAAAAGGCGATGACAGATGGCATTAGGTCCCACAAACAAATTTTGACCAACAGAAATCTAGGTGAAGGGCACGGCAGCTGCAGCTAGCAATTTTGTGGAAGAACGCTATGTTGCGGTCACCCATGGCTAGCCACTTGACCTTGGACCTTTGGAACTATAAAATCTCTTCCTTCTTTAGAGTTTGAAAGTATTCAGATTTGGCCTCCTTTCTCCTTTGGATTTTGACAGAATGTGGACTTTTGGGCTCTTTAGAGGAATTGAGTTCCTTGATTACTCTGAGACGGGATATCTTGAGGGACTTGAAGTTGATAGGGTCGGATCAACTCCTAAACTTTGATTTGGTGTTCGAGTAAACTCAATTTCTCATAAAGCCAGAAGCCTTCCTACCCAAGAGTAGAGAAGGAGGACCGCCAGTTGCAGACTACGTTGGCAAAAGAAGGCTCTTCGATCCAAGCCAATTTAAATCAAAAGAGTTTAGGATTAGAAGAACCAGTTTGGATGTTTAAGGAGGATGAATTTGTTGTCAGAAGTAGGTTTGACTACAGAGTAGGAATGGGTGGTAGGGAAGGAATCTTCCAACTCTGGAGATATCAGAAATTGATCAAGCTTAGTTAGTGTGGGGTTGGTGAAATGGTTGGACCAAGTGTAAGAGGACGTTTTAAGAGGTATGTTGATTTTGTGAGATGAAATCCGAGCATACTAGCGGTGATATGGTTGTGGTGGTTGGACTTGTACGACCATCCGATGATGTTGAAGTCACACCAAGGACTCTGAGCTGGTTGGGAATTGGCCAATGTAGCACATTCATCTCGGAAAGCTTGTCTATGGTTGGGTCTATTGGGTCGGTAAGGTTCTGTGAACTTCTATGTGAAGTTGTCGGAGATTCTGACAAGGTATAGGGATACTGAGAAAAGGCCCATAGAGCTTGGGAGGGAAAGGATAGAGGGGTCCTAAATGTTCCATATTCCTCTAGAGGCTTCTTTGGCTTCCAAGGCAGTCCACTGGTAGGAGTGCTTGCCCTTGACTCTGTGAATGTCAAACAGTTGAGGGAAAGGAGATTTGATTTCTAAAATAGCTAGGATATCAGGATTGAGCTGTAAGGCAAAAGAGAGAATGGAGTTTTTCTTGTGGGATAACCAATCCCTCCAACGTTCCAATCAAGAATCCTTATTTGGGATGATGGGAAGAGGGAGGCAGGTGTCTTGGGTAAGGCCTGGTGGATGGGGAGTTTGAGGTGATGGAAGATGTCAAACTCAGGTAGAGTCGAGCATTGTGCTTTATGTATGATCTATTACCTGACTTGTGTTGTTGTAGAGAATCTTTGATGAGTTGGTGGCAGGTCCATTGTAGCTGAAGCCCATCTCTTCTAACATCTCCTCAAGGTGAGTTTCGTTGCAATTGATGCGTCGGATCTCCTCCTCGTCCACTATTTGAGGTGCTTCGAGACTCACTCTTCTTAAGGGACCTCTGGGCTAGTTTTTGAGATCTGAAATTGCTGGTTGGTTTACATGGTCTCAGAGGTGGGCAAGGTGGGTGAAGAGTGGTTTTGAGATGTTTGGAGTTAGGCGCTGATGTTAACTGGTTTGGAGATGGATTTATGTCATCTGATAGATGGGTGGTGATAAGCAGTTGTTAGAAGGAGAGGGGTATGGTAAGGGTAGAGAGGCTAAAATGAAGGGGTGGGTGACCATTTTGGGAGAAAGAGGCCAGGAGCAAGGAGAATGGGGGGATGAAATGGCGGTGGTGGGGGAGGAGGAAGTGGGTTAGAGATAGGAACCACTTTGGGTGAAACGAAGCTTCCTGAAATTCAGAACTTAGAAATAGATGAGACTCACTAGGGGAGAGGGGACAAGGATATCAAGCTGAACTATGTCAGGATTAATGGGGGCTGGCAAAGTATTGAGAGGGATTGCAATTTTATGGGAGTGAGAGAAAAGATGGGAAGGCAGGGGGGGGGGGCGGATGACTTTTGAAAAAATGATTAGGGAACATGGTGTAGGCATTGGGCCAAAATTATTATAGGATGGGGAGTAGGTAACCATTGATTCAGTTCAAGAGGTTTGGGTGGCAGAAGTAAGCGAAGAAGAGGGGGAGAGGGAGGGTGGAGGGGTTAGGGGAAGAGGGTGGGTTGGTGTGGCTGTTTTTGTGATTGGTGTTAGGAGTTCAAAGGAAAAGAGAGGCTTAGTGGGATTTTGGGGATTTAGGGTGGGAATGAGAGCCGGGGAGCATGGGGTTAGGAGCTCGAGGTGGTGGTTCGTAGGCTGCATGGGTGGTATTATTGATGATGTGTCAAGTTGGGCAGAGGTGATATGATCCAAGGGGGAACAACAATGGAAGAGTCACGATGAGGATGTTAAACCTTATATTTTTTTTTATTTTTATTTTTTTGTGTTTTTTTACTTAGGGAAGAGAGAGCATAAGGGGAAGTCCTAGGGAGTGAAGGTAGATCCACCTGAAAATATTGGTCCTGGTGTGTATTTTTTCTTTTATTTGAATGTTGATTTGGGACATTGGTAGGGTGGAATTCAAGACATTGTGTTGTGCCATCCGACCACCCTGACCACAAATACCTTGAGCCCGTTCCTTTCTGGTGTGTTACATTGATATGGATGTGACCACCAATACCTTGAGCCCATTCCTTTCTGATGCGTTACATTGATATAGATGTGTTATTACATACACAAGGACATCTAGGCTCCCAATTAGAGTGACATAGCTATATATATATACATATATATATATATATATATATATATACACACATATACATATACAATACACAAGAGACTATATACTACTATTACCTACTTTACGTTAATACTAACTAATAGAGTAATGTACTAATTA
>NW_006499776.1:170472-185039 GCF_000471905.2 Amborella trichopoda
ATACACAAAATACACCAAGTGACATATACACATTTAACACTTCTTAAGTCAATACATGAATGTCAAGCTGCCCAACTTGTCAATAATGGCCTGAAGCATAGTTGTTGGACATGCCTGAGATTCTGAATCAATTTAGGAATCAGAATCTCAGAATCACGGGCAGCTAGCAGATTCCTATTGTCTGAATCGCTATCTGTATAGAGCGAATTGCAGGAGACAAGATTCCTACTTTATTGGAATTCCAATAAAAATTGGAATTGAGTTTCGACCAAAATGGTATCGAGATTCCTACCTCTTTGGAATCAACTTTCAATTAAATTGGAATCAAGATTCATACTATTTTGTAATCAAGTTTCAACCCAACTTGCATCGAGATCTAGACCATTTTGGAATTGAGTTTCAACCCACATGGAATCAAGATTCCTACCTCGATTGGGGTCGAATTTCGACCGAATCGTAACTGAGATTCCTATATCTATAGGATCACACACCTAAAAACTTAGAACCAGAATAGAAATCAGCAGGAAACGTGTTTCATAGGGCGAAATGTTCGAGGTTCTACAGTAAACGCATGCAAGAATCCCTTTGTATTGGAATTGATGTATTGAGCATTCTTATCCATGGTTCCTCTTGAATAAGATCGAGATCTGCAAAAGTCCTAAAGACTTGTACAAGGGTTGCCCTGGTAACTCAATTGATGCATTATGCCTTAATCACGATATTGGAATCAAAATCGAGTGGCTGTAATACCAGATGTGAGGTTTTTGGAGGTTCTCATTGAATAAAGAAAGAAAGTAACAATGCCTGATTTGTAAACAATGAAATTCAAATAAAAAAAAGGATATTCATTTTAGGTTAAGTACAATTGATAGACACTTGTAGTCCACTAAGGAATCTGTGATGGTGTTTAGTTACATAACATATAAACATTATCTCATGCATACTTGAAACTGAGATTTCCATTTCCTGAAACTGAGGTTTTGATTTCATATATATAGTTTGAAAATGGGACTTTGTTTGTGTCATTGTGATGCTCTAAATTGTAATCTGAATCGAATATAAAGTTCTTTCCCAATTATCTTTAAGAAATAGCCGCCTAGTTCTAGCACTATCAGAATCACGGTTTCTTGCATCTATGAACCATAGTATTTGATGCTATGGAATCTGAATTCGAAAAAAAGCGAATTGAGATTCAATAAATATGGCATCTAAATCAATAGATATGGACTTGAGATTCAATAAATCTTGGAATTGAGATTTGAAAAATGTGGAATCAAGATTCCTAGAATGTGGAATCGAGATTCCTAATTGCGTCTTTGGAGCTTCAAAACCCCTTACTCACCACTGAGGACGCAAGCAGCTCACCCATTCCTTACTACCTTAGCCGACCATCAGTTGAGTCTGTGTCTGAGGCCTCTCCCGCTTTTGTTAGTTCGACTTTGGTGGACAATATTGGATAATGCTTAGGGGAATATCAACTCTGTCATGAAGGTCATGGGTGTGGATTTCAATGAACCCCAAGTGGTTCTCAAAGCTTTCGTTTTTTCAGATCAAGAGATCCAACCCAAGACTACGGCAAAGGGCAAACGAGAACTCGTCAATCTAGACTTTGGGATCAATTACGGGCCGACTGTTGCTAGAGATCAGGGGACATCTTCTGGTCTCCCCTCATCCCGGCGATCATTCAGATTCGCCCTCCCTCTCTACCCCCCTCATGAGGATTTTGACTTGGAATATCAGGGGTTTGGGTGACCCCCATAAGCGCAGTCACGTCCACAACTTTGCTTCCTCTCAATACCCCTCTGTTTTAACTCTGGTTGAAACTAAACTCCATGGACCTTCCCGCTCTCTCATTCGACAGGTTTGGGGTTCTAGACCCTGCCAATGGATGGCCTTAGATGCCCAAGGGGCATCATCTGGGATCCAACCCTTCACAACTTGTTATCCTCTAGAGTTGGCGACTTTTCAGTTTCCATCTCTCTCCTCAAAGAAAATAACCTTGCACTTCTTGGGAAATGGTGGTGGCATTTAGCTACCCAAAACAACCATCTGTGGCAAGAGGTGATCAACTCTAAATACTGCAGTTCCGACCCCTCTTGGGTCCCCTCCCGACGAGCTCATAGCAACTCCTCTAGGATCTGGAAATCCATACTACGCTCTTACCCACACTTTCAGTCCAAGATCAGGTATAGGCCTAGGCTGGGCGACAAAACTCTGTTCTGGATTGATACTTGGCTGGAGAATGCACCCCTAAAAGACCTCTACCCTGGACTTTTCTTGGTGGCTAGTGACTTTAAAGCGACTGTGAAATCCCAGTTCCAGCTGATGGGTAATAGGAGGGTGTGGAGTCCCATCCTTTAAAGACCCCTTTCGAACCCTGAACTTCAGGATTTCACAGTCCTCTCCATTAGTATTCCTGCCCCTTCGGGGCCAAGATAGTCTTATATGGACCCCTAACCACTCAGGTTCTTTCTTGGTGGCCTCCTTTTACTCCTCTCTAGCTCACCCCAAAAGCCCCCCCCCCCCCTCCCCCCTCAGTCCCACTTGTATTATAGACAAAGTTTGGATTCCTTCGGTACCTCCCAAGATTCAATTTTTCAATTGAATAGCTGGGTCTGAGAGAGCCCTCACAGTGGATCAATTACAACGAATGGGACTCCAAATCCCAAATAGATGCATTATGTGTACTGAAGATGAGGGGACCAATGCTCATCTCTTCATCAATTGCAAGTTAGCCTTGACAATTTGGGCTGACATCCTTCAGTTATTCCAATGGCAGTGGGCGACTCCACCTCATGTCCCTCATCTCATCAGTTCAACTTCTCAACTCCCTGGCCTAAGGCCCGTACACTGCTATGGCTATGGCAGGCTTCGTTGGCTGCCACTCTTTGCACAATCTGGACTGAGAGAAATGCCAGAATATTTCGAAGCCAGATATCTTTGTTGAATGCACTAGTAGAAAAGATCAGAGCTGTTGTCATTTTCTGGGCCACCCACCACAAACATTTCAGAAATCTTTGCCACTCTGATTTTCTACACAGTTGGACTCCCGTTCTTTCCTTCAAACCTTAGAGGCGCCCACTCTCTTCCCATTGGAGACCACCCGAAGCAGGCCACATCAAACTTAACTTTGACGGGTGTTTTCTTGGAAATCCTGACCTTGCAGGCATAGCTTGCTCCGCAACCACAACAAAAATACCCTTTGCTCCTTTTCTATTCCTATTGGTGTCTCAGATTCAGCAATTGCGGAGGTTTCGGCCCTCCGGGAAAGCCTCAGGAAATTAGACACTAGCTGGGGACAGTCTGTAACCATCGAAGGCGGCTCTTACTGTGCTATAGCTTGGGCCTCAGGCACTGCCCCTTGGCCTTGGAGGCTTGACAGTATCTTCGAGGAGATCTGTCAAGTCACAAGGAATCTACAAATCTCATGGAATGACATTTGGAGAGAAGCAAATGGTGAGGCTGATTCTCTAGCAGAGGCTGCTGCAACCTTGTCTCATGCCAACCTGAGTCACCCCTAGGGGACTATTTTTGCTCGGTTTCGTATCACATATTGGAATTCGTCACCTAAATGGTTCAATTCATGTAAAGCATTTTTGATCTACCCATGGTTTTTGTACATGGCACCCGTTTGTGGGTAGCCTATTTTTGGGCGGAGCCCATCTGTGGGTATCCTGCCCTCTTTTCACACATTCATTACTCACTTTAAGTTTAATACAGTCAACATATTAAAAAAAAAAAACTTCAAGGAAACAGGTTCCATGGAAAATTGCTAAATTAGGATTCTGAAGCGGAATTGCCACCTGGTTTGAGAGATTCCGGTAACCATGGTTTGAGGCCACCCAACTGATTGCCTTTGTAAATACATTTGCCCATTGGTCCTTAGTTTGATATATGGTATACTGTTAATTTTGGGGTATACTGTTAATTTTGGCAATGACCCTCTAACAAGCGGAATGTCAATACACTTCGATGTGTTTCTTTCTTTCATGAAACACTGAATTGGTGGCCAGTTGGATGGCTGCCTAAGTATCACAATGCATACTTGCCTTCCATACCCATTTTTAAAAGTAGAGTATGAAGCAAAATTCAATCACATGTTGTGGATGCCATAATGTGGTACGAGACCTCTGAACTATAACAGGCAATAACAGTTTGCTTCTTGCTCTTCCATGCGACTAGACTACTGTCAATGGATTTGCAATAATCAGTATTAGATTGGTGATTAATCTACCACCCGGCCAAGTTGGCATCAGAGTAGCCAATCAGGTCTAGACCAGTCCTTTAGTGATAGAAATACCTCGACCAGGAGCTGATGAGATGTCACAGGATGTGTTATAGCATCCTTAAGTGAAATTTGAAGTGCATCATGACCTGATTAACAACATAGATGATATTGGGTCTTATGATTGTGAGATATATGAGACTCAACAAGACACTGATGGAGTCTAGTGTCTTCTAAAGGTACTTCAGAAGTTTGATCAAGTCAAAAAGAGGGATCAGGGGGAAGATTGATGGGCTTGTTTCCCTGTTTCCTTAAGGAGGTCTAAAGTAGATTTACATTTTGATATGAACATCCTTTTGGATCTAGCCACTTCAATACCCAAAAACATATTTAAGAGGACCCAGATTTTGAATGTTGAAATTTGGCTAATATGAGAATTGAAGGCAACAAATATTTTCTGTATTATCCATGTCAAGACAATATCATCCACATGAACCAGCAAGATCTTAGTCCCTTAAGGTCTTCTTTGTAAAAGTATTTTGGATTGCTTTCGATGGAAACCAGGACTTAATGCTGCTTGGCTTAACCTTCAAACAAAGAAAATTTCTCGACTGAAAATGTCAAAACATGCTTGCGGTGGCTATTTCTAGCCATTTTATGGCTTCTATAATTTGCAAATTTTCTCATTGGAATATGGAGCAGACAGATTTTTTTCTTCTAGATCACCAGGAAGGAATTCATTCTTGACATCCAGTTGATAAATTGGCAAATCTTTAGAGGTTGGTCCTGAAAGCAGCACTCGTACACTTCCCATTTTCGCTATTGGTGCGAAAGTCTAACGATAATGTTAACCTTAAGTTTGAGTTCATACTCTCATGACCAGTGTTGCCTTTTGTTGTTCTATACTACCTCCTACCCAGACTTGAATTTATGCACCCATTTACACCCAACAACTATTATAAGCAAACAATCTCCTGTATTTTACTCTTATTTTGTTCTTTTTATGTTTGTCAAATTCATCTTGCTTTGCCTTCTTCCACTCAGGAAAAAGCATGCTTTTTAGGTTCTGAAACATAATCAACACACGAGAGAAAAGAAAGGGATTATAAAACAGTCTTTCAATGCGGTGAGTGGTCTTTGTGTTTTGATATAGGAAGATCAGTAGGAGAAACTTGAACAAGGGATAAGGACGGTTCTATTTCTTCGGTTTAAGATTTCTTTGAATGTTGGTTGGAGGCTTCTCCTTCGCTTGGCCTATATGGAAGAGCCATTGGAGAAAATATGTAAATGAAAAAGCTCCCTTTTAGGTGATTAAAAGTTATAGAACAGTAATAAAAGTATTTAGTATCTTTGACGAATGTTGCATTTCTTAGGACATAATAACTTGTTACCTAAGAATTACAACATTTGCAACCCTTAGGACAAAGGATAATAGGCGCTTCTTCCCCCCCCCCCCCCCCCCTCCCCCACTCCCCGACATCTTGATTGTATTGGGGCAAAGCATTCATTAGATAACTTTATCTATTGCTAAAAGAACGCAAACAACATTGTTAAGACTGTCATTGCATTTTATTGATGGAAACACAGACTTTAAGACTCTTAAAAATCGGTGACCCAATCGAGCATATCTCAATTCCCCCTTTTAAGTTTTGATGGGTAGGACCAATGCGACTAAGGTGTTATTCAAAATATAGAGACTGTTGTTCTCAAGGTTTTAAGAAATTGATCGGTGATCCGAATCAGCCCTTTGGATTTGTTATCCGCTTTGGGAGATTGCGATTCGGATTGGCAATCTGGTTTATCAAATTGGAAATTAAAGAAATTTTTAAAAAGATAAGTGGGACTGGTTCTGGCCAATTTTGGGAGAAAACTGGCCTGAATCGGTCCAGATCGGTTGGTTTCAGTAATTAAACAATAAAGAATAAAAAAAGTGGGGCCAGTTCTAACCGGTTCTGACAAAGAACTGACCAGAGCCGGTCGGAATTGTGGTCGATTCATGGGGAGAACAGTTCGGTTCCCAATATTTTATAAGATTCAAATCGGCCCAACCGATTCCTGATCCGTGTTGGCGGGTTCTAATCCAGATCACCGATTTTTAAACAGTAGTTGTTCTCATATCTTTTGCCAATCATCTTCTTGGTGTTCAAGTCCTGAAAAGACATTTAGAAGGAAAAGATGTTAGCAGGTAGTTAAGATTCTTGGTGAGAATAACAAGAGAACGAATTGCAGGGATGGTTGGAACATGGAAAACTTTAGAGAAAGGATTGTGGGAAGAGAGAGACAGATTGCAGGGAAGGTTAGAACATGGAAAACTTTAGAGAAAGATTGAAGGGGTCTAATTTACTTTTAACGAGAGTAAGGAGAGATCCACAGACAAAGCATATGTAGCAGGGGAAGCAACTAATCACTTGTCATATGCTCTAAGGTACCTGAGTCAATGACCCCATCCGAAGATGAATCAAGGATGGACATTAGTTTCCTTAAATTTTCATGCAGTTTAGACATAAAAGATGTGGTGTTGCGTCCCCTTTATAGTTGTCGGTCTCATTCAGCTTTCCTTCTATCAAGCTGTCTCACAAGTGGCAAAATTGAGTTGTAAGAGATCTCTCTTTATTCATAATTGCAAGTCTTAAGATAGAGTAATACAACTTGGTCATTAAGAACTATGATATTACCACTGGTTCACAAATCTCGGATGGTACACATATTTGCCCCCTTGCAGTCTAAAAGAGGACCATGTTGGTCTATATTTCTCAGATATGTGAATGATCTTAAACCAATCTAGAACCCATCAGTCCAAATCTGCCTGGGTAACATTTCATAGGTACAAGATGATGATACTCAGATGTGAAACCTAGCACTCCAAAAAATGGATCATCTGGGAAATAGTGGTAAGACTTCCGTAGATGATACATAGACCTAAACCCAAGCATTCTGAAAAGTGGTCTAGTTGCTTGATACACATAATACAAGTTCCTCTTAGCAATTTTCAGATATGCATAGTGATACACAAATCTAAAGTACAAGCAAAATCAGAAGATTGAGCAAGTAGAGAATAACTACTCTGTTATCATGTTCAAACTACTGTTGGTAAAACTGAATCAGACCAGCTGATTCCATTGGGTGGACTGTGAAGAGGCCCGGAACTAGCCCTGTTTGATCTGAACTGCCAATTGGTTAAACTGGTCAAAAACTGGTTTGAAATCATCGGTTTCATCTAGTTGTACGACTTGAACTGGTTGTTCAACTACGTTGACCTGTTGGGCTGGCTGATTCAATATTATTTTGACCAGTTGAGACAGGTTTTTGGCTTGTTTTATAAGTTTTTTTATATTATTTATTACATTTTTTTAATATTTTTTATTTATATTTTCTAGACTGGTCTTACTGCTGAACCGGCTGGTGCAATTGCTTTAGACCAGATGGTGCCCTCACTCTTTCTCTCTCTAAACAAAAAGGTATTCTATAATACCTTGCTTTAAAGAAAAGGGGAGGAGGTTAGAGGGTGCAGGAGAGCGGAGGAATGGGCCAATGGGGGGAGGATAGTGGGTTGGTAGTATTTTGCAGGATCTTATGCTTTTCAATTATTGTTACCTTTGGCATCCATAACACATTGCTCAATCGTTTTGTCCCCAGAATGTTATAGCTACATACTAGACAAATGTTGAAAGAAATGCTTCAACCTAATTACATGTTTACTGCAACACTCCAGGGGCTTCCAAATCCAGTTTATCTTTTCCAAGGTATTGTGCTTCGAAGAGGTGCGAAAGGAACAGGAATGAAATCAATTGAGCTGGCTCTCTCCATGTGTGATATAGTTGACATTTATGGCTTCACCGTCGATCCTAGCTATACAGAATGGTCAGTTAGTTGATGTTCTTGCACATGATCATTTATCAAATTATCATTTAGAATTTCTGGTGTATTTCTAAATATATGCTGCTTTTCTTCTTTTTCGGTATGATATTATGAATCATGTGAAGAATGTTGATCTATGGCATCCTTCTGAGTGTCTCATGTGAACTGAATTGGAAAAAATAGAAAAGTATCGTATGTATTTCACTATTTTTTGGTTTTTTACTCTTTTTTTCTACTTATGGTTCTACTATATTATTGGCTACTAAGTTTGTCCAAAATGTATGTCTTATCCTTTTGCTAGTTCATTGATGTCTCAAAATATCATAGCATGGTAGAGTTGAATTACTCGCATGAAAAAATTAGTATTCATATATCGTTCTTAGAATTATGAATAGACAAATAGACTCAGGTAACATAAAGAAATTTCGCACAGTGGAAAATGGGGGCTAGTAATTTTGTTAACTTGACAACTTGCGATCATGCATACTACGTGTTGAGACCATGTACAACATTCAAAAAGAAAAAAAAAAAGCAACCATGCACTGTAAGGAAAAGCAAATGACGTAGCCAAAAAAACACAATGATACTTTCTAACAAATGACTTGCCAGAAACATCAAGTATACTTGTTATGATTTGTAATGTAATGAAGCATAATCGCTTGTGTTTCACTTGTGTGGTACACTGTTTTGATGACCTGATCCCCAAAATATGTTTGGTAAAATTAAACAACAGATATGTTGCTTTTAGTGGAAAGGAGCCATGCTGGTGGGTAGCATTGTAGGTTAGGATTTTTAAGAGTGAGGGTCCTAGGTACCTGTTCTGCTCGTTTTTTTATGAACAGCTTTCTTAGGAAGTTCCCAAAACTATTCCTCCGGCGACTCTTAAGAAGTTCTGTATTTTCTTCATCTGTTCTTATTCCACTTTGTATACATTCATCATCTGGGTGCTTCCAACAGAAAACTGTTTCTCTCCCCTGATTTTCATCCTCTCTCCCTCATTTTCCCTGTAGACAGAAGTCTATCAAATGGTTAATGTGCATAGCATAATTTCAAAATGAAATCAATGGAAAATACTTACCCAAAAACAACGAAAATCAAAGGGAAATGAAAAGGTGCTATCTTTGATATGGGAAAAAAAAATCCTCTATGTATTATTCAGAATGGAGGAACAAGATTCATGTAGCCATCCCCAGTTAATTGGGAAAAGGCTAAGATGATGATGATGTACTATTCAAAAAGCTGATCATTGACAATGTGGTTGTTTGATTAATGTTTGAATTATGGTGGTCTTCTATGGCTTGAGGTGGAACACCCCTGGTAACCTGTGTAGATGTCAAACAAGCCAATTGGGTAGGTGCCTCATGCTTAGTACCTGGGGATGCCTGTCTTCCAAGTGGTCGCATGTGAACTTACTTTACCTCATGGATTTTGAGGGCAAAAAATGCAGCCTTGTTCCAGGTGACATTGTTCTTTCCCCTATCTTTATGGGGCTAAATCAGTGTAGGATAAATCAAACCGGAACGGTGAACCGAACATCGGCCTGGAAGCGGTAACCGGCCTAATCGGTAAATCGGCCGGTTCAACCGTTCTAACCGGGCAAGTCCCAGGTGGTCAAATTTTTTTTAAAAAAATACAAAAAAAATCTACTAAACTATGAAAAATATATTTAAAAAATAATTAAACAAAGCACATCCAAAAGAAGTTGAAAATTAATTAAAAAATAAATTTTAAACAATCGATTTGTGTCCAGGGGTATTTTTGATATTTTCAGAAAAAGATGGGAAAAATAAAAATAAATATTAATGGCCAAAACAATTTCCAATTTTTTCTATAATGATGAAAAACATTAAAAATACATTACAAACAAAATCCCTTATTTTTTGGGATTTTATATAATTTTTTTGTAAAATACCCGGCTGGTTAACAAAACCGGCTGAAACAAGAACCGGCCAGTCTGATCTAACCGGGCAGTTACTGGTTAGAATGGGCGATTTTTCCAACAATGGGCTAAATTGGTCTGAGATGATTGAAACTTATTTTGATCTTTAGCTTTATTTTCCAAAATAGTTATTTTTTCTAAATTAAGTTCAATAGGATTGAATCTTGGTAAGACATTTCCAAAGCCTTTTGCATAGCTATGAAAGCACATTTTACTGATTCAAATATTGAAGATCACATTTTCCAAAGCCTACTGCATATCTTTGCAGTTTTCTTGACTGTTATTTGTAAATAATAAGTTTTTAATAGATTTTTATATTGTTTGTACGTTGACTCTTATTTGAATTTAACACTTTATTATCCGTGCGTATGCACTCATGTGCACACACAAAGGCACAGGTACTATTTTTTTTTTGTACAATGTGCTGATATTATAGAACATTCATTCACACACATGTGGGCCTTAGGGATGCCAATACAACTGAAGCAAAACATTTTGCATGGAGCCAAAATTATTCCTTCAAGAGTTCACAGGCTAGTCATTGTTGAATGTGGCTCCTTGAATGTCATTAGACAATCCCATGGAATGGACCACACACCCATGGAGTGGAGACTAGATAACGTGATAGATGAGGTCCTAACCTTTGTCCAGATCAATAATTGAAAAACTGCCCATTAGCATACTGGTTTGTAATCTGAATCGGTGGTTCGAGTGTATGTGGTATCCAATATACAAATTATATTACAAAGCTCAAATATCTCCGGTGGCTAGAGTTTGTGGACACCATCATTAACTTTGGAGGTTCTAAGCCTCCCAAGCGTGTTCTTGTTTTAATTAAATTTTTATGTAGATACTATATATATTATATTGTTTGTGACGTTTAGAAAAAAAAGGGAGGGTTCAAACCTCCAACCTTATGGTTACATCCACAAGGACTAGGTAATTATATATTATATACTATATATCCTTCTCAAAATTTTTTGTTTGTCTGATCACCAGTCCAGCCTAATTGGATTGCCGATCCGGCCATTCTGGATTGGGATCGGTCCTTGGGCGATCCACCCCATCAATCTGGTCTTCGAAACAGTGTTGCAAATCAATGTTATTAGACCAGACTGATCATCGACTTGGTGAGGACACCGGTTTGTTCGACCAGTTCATTGATCAGGCTGGTCTAGAAAATATAAATAAAAATATATAAAAAACTTGTCAAACCTGGACTGAAGTGGTTGGTTCAATGGGTCCAACTTGTTCAACCAGCCAGTTTAGACTGGTTTTGACCAATTAGTCTGGTTCCTTCTTCAAACAGTCAGGCCAGCCTGGCTAGATCGGTCTTAATATCATTGGTTTGTATGGACCGATTGCTTTCAATTTGTGCTAAGGGAAGCACATGATTTACGTTCCCCTTGCGTGTATGGTTAATGGAAAGCCTGGCCTTCTATTGGGCCAGGGTTGCCTGCTTTGCAACCTCTCTCACTCGTCCTTTAACCTACTTGCATGTCTTCCCTTCTCTGTTCTGATTGGAACTACTTGATGTAATCGGTTTTCTTCAACCTCTGTCAACAACAAATAAAAATGGTTTATTTTGTACTTTTATAATTTGATAACCTACGTATTCTCAATTGCTCATTTAGTGTCCTAAGCAAGCGGGCTACCAACTACCTGGGGTCGCCTCCCAGTGTTGTTTACATGGTCCTTGAGCAATATTATGGAATGTCTGGAGGCAAGTATCAGGCATAGATCTGGCCCGGTGTATGGATCGAATGGATTTTTCTGGCTTGTTGACGAGCATGTGGGTTTCTTCCTCGATGCCCTAGTACTTACTCGGACATAGGTTTCTAGGTTATGGGGATTCAACTACTCTAAGGAGTGCCTGAGGTAGTAATTTAATGTTTATTCCCCGATGCATCTGATTTTTAGTAGATTCATACTCTATGCGTGTTGGGCGTATGCCTTTAGTCCTTGATGATGGAAACTTGTGTTACACTATTTCACAAAAGTGCTGAACTATGAAGGTTGCTTTTGTTTGCTTGATGACTAATCACCCAAAAGAAATTCATTGCAATTATTTTATTTATTTGTTTACTATGTGATTCTTTTTTAAGATAATACCTGCTAATTAATCACTCAAGTAGTACTGCATTACAACATGGTATGATACTTTCTTTTTCGTAATACAGGACACGTTACTTTTCAGCCCCTAAGAAGGGGCATAATCCACTGCAAGGGAGAGCATACTACCAACTTCTGGAGTGCCTTGGTGTAAGATCTTGAAATCACTGCATCCAACCTAAAATTTATTCTTTCTGTATCCTTTATTTGACTTCATTTTCCCATGGAGCGGAATTGTTTCAGGAATCGCAATGTGTAAATGATTTTCATTGTGGTGATATGAACAGGTTATTAGGATTCATTCTCCTACGAGGGCTAACAGGAAACAAGACTGGTCTGATGTACCTAGTAGGGAAATGATAAACCATGCTCATGCTGCTGCTTATCACCTGAAGAGAGCCCAAACTGGTCAGATGGATAGTGACTTTGGACCTTTTCGCTCTTGTAAGGTTTGGGGTTCTGTTGTTTCAGACAAGGGACCATTTTCAGGTTCACCCGACATGAGTCAGACTAGGAAGAAGTCAAATTACAGCAAGTGGGAGGTGCTTCCATTTGAGAGGCTAAGAAAGGAATCCCAGGAGCACTACATTGAAATGGGGGGCGTTTCTTTGTACAAAATGGATGGAAACAAATTGGATGACCTTGTGTGCGTTAGGCATGACCCGAGAGGTTGGACACAAGCATGATAACAAGCACAGAGGGTCGCTTATGTATTGAGGGATCAATAGTCTGCAAGCGAAGTATTGTGATTCTGTGTATGTGGCTGTCACGAGAAATAGAGGAGAAGCAATTGTATATGCCCAGTGATAAAGTGGATCAAAATTTGCTGATGTTGTTTGGGTGCATAGGCGGTGAGGGTGGCAGGGTGCCACGACATGATATCTTAAATTCCATTCCTACAAGGTCAAGTTAACATTGAGAAAAAAAATGAAAGAGGGGTTGGGTGTGGTTTTAATTTTCATGGTTGTAAGGTGAAGTGTTCAAAAATCCAAAGTTGATGGTGGACATTGAGATTCAGTCTTTCGCATTTGGGATCCTTTGGATGAAAGGATAAGGTTGGGGATTAGCGGGCCCAGTGATTGAAGGACTAGTGCTCTGGCCCACCCGGATTTCAAAGTTTTTCTTGGACGCTTGGGAAAACAGTAGCAAAATGAGATCTCTTGTATTTAGCTCCATAAATTTTGTTCACATGCTATTCTGAAGTGCGGCTGACCTCTCTATTGCAGAATTCACTGACAATGCAGAATTCAATGACAATTGTTTCTGTGACATGTTAATGATTAGCATTTGGCTCGGTTCAGAGGGCTGAAAGTGTTATTCAACAGTGAAAGAACTTGTGTTCTATTTTGAAATCACAATCATCATAAACAAAAAATAAAGGCAAGGTAAAAATCTTCCCGCCACCTTTATGAATTCTTGACATAAATCCCTTTGGTCTCATAATGTTACAAAAACTGTCCCGTTATGGACCTTGAAATCGAATGGTTGACTGAAACCATATTGAGCTACACATCGAAACAAGATATCCCGAGTCCAAGGCATTGTTTGAAACACCGCCCTATCTAACCCGTAGATCGGAACCGGCCCCTTGCCGGGTTTGGTTTCGGGCGGTTTTGGTGATCGGCCGGTATTTTAAAACTAAAAATTTAAAAAAAGTCGATGAAATCCAAAAAATAAGGAATTTGATTTGTAATATATTTTTAAAATATTTTTTACATTATGGTAAATATTAAAAATTATTTTGATCATTAATACTCACTTTTAAAATCTATTTTTTTATTAAGTTTCAACTTCATTTGAATGTGTTTTATTTTAATCATTCTTTATATGCTTTTATATTTTAGTTGATTTTTTTGTATTTTTTTTATTGTTTTCAACAATATTTTGGCTTTCTTGGACTTGTCTGGTTAGAACGGTTGAATTGACCGGTTTACCGGTTAGGTGGGTTAAACCACTTTTGACCCCATGTTCGGTTAACCGTTTCGATTTGATTTTGCAAACAATGGTCTAAGCACTTGCTAATCTTGTGTTTTTTGTTTGTTGCCTATGCGTGTTACCCGTTCTCTCTCTTTAGGGTATGTTTGACAATTCATAATTTAGAATAGGACACTCATCTTAAAAATCTATTTTTGAGATGGATTTTTGGAACTAAATTTTAAAATTTTAAGGACGTAGTCTGATCTCTAACATGGAGATCATAAATATAAAAAAAATAAATAAACTTTAAAATTTAAATAATAATTCTATTAAGAAAACATTTGGATCCATTAGTTTCAATTGATTTTAGATGAGCCATGCACCTATCTTTAAGATGGATGCTTTATACCTCGGGGACTGCAAATATAGAATTGTGATTCTTGCCGTATGAAACAAATTTCCTTTAGAATATTCAAGTATGAATATGGAAGCGACCACACCCTATGAAGATATGAT
>NW_006499776.1:185282-217881 GCF_000471905.2 Amborella trichopoda
GATCATTATTCAATTTGGGCCGATCTGAAGAACATGATTTAAATTTGTATTTAAATTTTAATTTATTTTCTATTAATCTAAATCACGTGAAATTTTAGGCATCTATTCTTCTTATCAAGGCGCATTTAATAAAATATTAAAAATATAATTTACAAAATATAAATTGACAAAAATACTCTTAAAATGTTTCAGAGGTATTTTGATCAATTTGTTTCACACAATATTTTTTTGATATTTTTATTGGCTTGGTGTGACATCTTGATATGAGCGCCAGTTTAGATCCATAGCAAATTCGAAAGAATTTTCACGGGGATCACATATAATTTATACCAATTTATATGACAGAGTTCGTGATGATGTGCTAAACTCCACTGCCTGTTTGATCCGGTTTAGTCCTTTCTCCTCATCCTCTCTACTTAGAACATGGAAGCAAGGTCTTCAACCGTGTCAATAACGGCAGCCACATTTGAATAATAGTAGTAAATTAAGTAATTTTGAATGTCTTTTTCACAAAAAGATCATATTGTTAATCTTAACGGGTGCTCTTCTATAATACACATGGTTTTGCAAGTTGGTTCATGCATGTAACTTTGAGAAATTATAAGGAGCATCTCAATATGCTTCCCACTTTCTAGAAGCATGGTCTTTCCAAATTGCAAGCCAAAGCAAGATATATCCCCCAGCATGGGACAAATTTCATAATTCCAGTAGCATCTGATTTAACATGCTTTAATTTATCTGATGTGAATGAAAACATAAATAATTGGGAAAATCGTCTTGAAAGAGGCTGAAGACTCAAAGTTTTTAAATCTCATTTTGTATATGAATTTATTATTTCGATGAGATTTGTACAAGGCGCGCCTCAAACTGTTGCAGTATCAAAAATCTTATATTGGTTTGAAAAATCTATGTAAAATCTTAATGATGAAATTTAAAATCTGAAAAACCATGCATATTTAATAGATATGTAAATACTTGAAAATCATGAAAATAGATAGTTTAGATATCTTCTTATAAGATGCATTATTTTTAGAAGAAATTACTTAACGGACCATATTGGGAAGGGTCTAATTACTTACGGATCATTTGGTGTTAATATGCCCAGTATTACGAGCACCATACATTCCTCGTGACCTTTTTATTTTTTATTTTATTTTTATTTTTCTCTAAGTTGTCCCCCTATCCAAAACACCTAAAAGGGGACTATTCTTTCTTAGTCCTTTGCCTGATGTTTGAAATCCCGAACATCTATTGTACTATCCCCCCAAAACTAACATACCTTCTTTAAATGTAACATGCTCTCCCCCGTCATCGTAATGCTCTTCTTTCATCACTTCTTCGATAAATTCTATGGGGCTTTTCTCACTAGACATTAAAGAAGCGAAATAAGAGTCGAACCTGTTGTAATATTCATCTTTGTTGAGGAAGAAGATCAGTGGATATAAGGGATGAGCTCCCCATGCCCGCTCGCTGTACGCATGATTCTACCTCAACCCCTTATTTGAATAAAATTTCTCTCACCCCATCATTTGAATAAAATTTCTCGCTTTCACCCCCTTATTTGAATAAAATCTCTCTCCCCCCCTCAGCCCTTTATTTGAGGAAAAACTCTCTCTCTTATTTGAAGAAAAACTCTCTTTCACACACACTCTCTCTCCCCCTCACCCCTTATTTGAAGAAAAACTCTCACTCTCTCTCTCTGTGCAGAAAAAATGATATATGGGAAGGATCAACGGGCCCTTGGTTATCAAATGCCTCACAAGCCCAAAAGAAATTTGACTTTTTGTGGAATGAACGAATTGTGTATACTCCATAAGGCATTTGACTGTGAGGCTTACGGGACAGCAAAGAACCCATAATTTTTTTCTCTGAGATTTTTAAGATTTGTCATGAATTTCGCTTTGGAGCTTAACTGTGTATGCAATGGGGTAAGTTGCTTAAAAATTGAATTTGTTGGTTTTGTTCATCTCTCTCTCTCACTCCGTTGAATTTAAGTACCGGTTAAATTGAGAAGCGCCCCATAGAATTTGCTGAAGAGTTACTGAAAGAAGGGCATAACTGTAATGGGTTTAATACAATCTATGTTTGGAAAGCATGTTCTATGTTAGCAATTGACCAAAGGAAGAACCTGCTGCATTCAAAGAAGGCTAGTTTGTTTTTGGGGATAGCTCATATTGGTATTTCGAACACCGGATAACAAAGAACTATAAAAAAATAGCCATATATCCAGTGCTTTCATTGAGCAATTTACAATAAAAAAAAAAAGCCTCAAATGGTACTAGACCCTCCCAATATGGTCCGTACATAATTTGCTCTTATTTTTAAGACTTGAAATTTTATTTATTTTTCTTTATATCCATGCATTTCGAGATTGAGATGATCAATTAGAAATTTTTCCAACTTTAAAACACTCTTTTCTACTTAATTTTTTGAGGTGCACCTTATTTCTATAGTATAAGGTTGCAACAGCATATAAACTTTATCCTTGTTATTTTGTCAAACGATTGTATGCTCCCGCAGATATAGGATCCCTCGGGTAAAAACCTGAGTATTTTTACAACCCCAAATTGTGGGATGTAGCCGCTCCAAAGCTATCAACGTTATTTTTCTTTTTCTTTTTAATATGCATTTTACATATGCCTGAAATAATAGCACCCTAAAAATGAATGGGCGCCATTTGTGTTTTGGATGGTGAGATCTTACGCATAAAATTTAGTCCTTTATAAAATTCATCTATTTATTATAGAGAGATCCAATATTTTAGATCAAGAAAGTACTCCCAAATGATCTCTTGCTCAAGGGATTAAGTGTACAATATGCTTTTGGGGGAGCTCGTTATTTGTGGCCTTATATTTTGGATACTGCATTTTATTGGATTATTGACCTTTTGGGGTTTACTATGAGCTCAAATTAGTGTTATCAGGGAACGGACCGGCTACCGAATGGTGAGGGATTTGGTCCAGTCAAAAGCAGTATGATTGTTCGTTGAACTAGTTTGACCAGAATTTGAAAATTAAAAAACATATGAATAAGAGTTTAAAAATATATAACATATTAGAGAAAAAAGTTTCCCACTTTGTTTAGCTTGTTGAACCAATCCAAACCAATTGGCTGGACTATCCAAAATTAGTCAAATACTCGTTTTGACATATTTTTTATCAAACCCTATTTTCACTCTAGACCGGACAGGCCAAGGCACCAGTCAGTAGTTTAACCTTTCAAACTGCCGTTTTTGTACGGTGTTGATAACTATGGCGCAAGCTTTTATGTTATAAGTCCAGACGATCATTTCCAATCTTAGAGATCATATATTAATTAAATTTGACAAACAGATGAAAATATCTCCCTCTATTATTAAAAATGAATAGAACTCTTTAAATAAAACTCTTTAATATTAGTTCATCATATAATGTATAGAAAGTGTCCTAAATTTTATCATGGCTCATTCATGATTTCCCTTAATTTTTATTGTTTTCTTTATAGATATATTTAAATTATTTTAATCTTTAAATCAAGAGAAAGTATAAAATGAGACCATTTACTTTTGGTACAAGGTGGTCACATTAATCTTGACCATTGGTTGTGAAATTGGATAGTAGCAATTATTCTATTGACTGAGCTCTAATTTGAAAATAAGTTTTCTTGAACTTTGTGACACATTCAAACTAACAAATTTCACATTGAATAATTGTAAATATACCTTGCATCAAAAGTAAATAATCTCATTAAATACAATCCCTTCAATCAAAACCTGGTTCCTAAATCCGTAGAACTATAAGAGCTTCCGCCTAAAGCACTTTCCTTTTTGGGGAAACCGATTCCTTTTTGGGGAAACCGATGAAAACATTCATTGCAAAACATTCCCGATGATGCTAAATCAAGGATACGATACAAGAGCTAAACACCGGATAATGATTTCGTATGTACAAGAATTATTTATTCAGAGAAGGTGTACATATATCAATGGTATGAGATTTTTTTTTCGCTTTAGGGCTAGCATTCAGATTCTCATCACTTGGAAGCCACTGACAGCAGGATTTGAGCCAATTGTCGTTTTTAAGGGAAGTTCAGATAAGGTGGCAACATCAAAATGTAGAAATAAATTGCACCTTAAAACCTATCAAAACAAATTGTTCTGACACAACAAAACCCTCCAATTGATCATCTTGATCTCGAGATGTATGGTTGTGAAATAACAATTGATTTCAAGTTTCGAAGACAAGACATCCTGTAGTGCATTATCTAAATCTTCCGTTTTCAAGATTTTCAAGTATTTATCAATCTACTCAATCTGCAACATTTGTAGAGCTTTGAATTTCAAGATTAAGCACAAAATCAGCTTTTTAAGCCTTCACAAAGTTTTTGAGCACCACAACTATAACTTTTAGCATAATCTAGAGACATGCCTTACTTGAATTGCTTAAGGTTGAGGCCTTATATAAACTACACCCTTGTTTTAATGTATATTTGGTGAATGATAATAGCTAGTGGGAAGCATGGTCCTTTCGTACCACCAACCTTTTTTTGACACACAAATAAAAATAAATAAAATTTCAATAAGTGAACTTGGCACTGGTAAGAATGGAACTCTAGGGACCTACCATGCTCGCCACCTTTGCCTAGACATAATTTTACATGCTATTCTCCCTCAAGAAATTTTATATATTTATTTTTTTTGGAAAGATATAAATTGGGATATCTTTTTTTATTTAAAAATTGGGGATTCAATGAATTATGAAAAGCATACAATGAGACCATTTACTTTTTATACAAGGAGGTCATAATTATCATAGACAATCCGTTTTGAAATCAGGTGGGTTGATGACATGTCATTGTCTAGGCACAAAGTCTAAAATAATTTTTTTCAAATGTTGTAAAACACTTTCATGTATTGGATTTTGCATCCAATGGCTAAAAATAATTGTGATTTCGTACAAAAAATAAATGGTCTCATAGTTTACAATCCCTTTAATTATAACTAAATCATTATTTTCAAAGAAAAAAAATTTAGGTTTTGAGTTCTTGAACATCTGGATCATTCCCTCCAAATATTGGATGGTTCCAGTGCAATCTTGGGATGCCTTTTTTTTAGGCACATAAAAAGAGTTAAATTTTGTGGAAAACTACATAAACTCCTCCAAAGTCAACTATTCATTCAACTCACCCCCCACCTAAACTTTCCTCACTACTTTTTTTTAAAATCCATATTTCCTAGAAAATACCCCCACCTAAAAACAGAAAAGAAAACAAAGACAATACTACCCCTCCCTTACTCCACAAACCCATTTCGTCAATAACGAAGGGCGGTCCGGCGTTTTCAAGGAGTAGTCTGGTGATTGATGTCATTGGAACTGCCCCGGTCTGGAGTTTAGAGGAGCAGTCTGGCAATTATAAGGGGCAGTCCAGCGTTTGGGAGGGGCAGTCTGGCATTTAGAGGGGCAGTCTGGCAATTAAGAGGCAGTCCATCGTTTGGGAGGGGCAGTTTGTCTTTTAGTGTCATTGGAACTGCCCCAGTCCGACGTTATGAGGGCAGTCCAACAATAAGGAAGGACAGTCCAGTGTTTTCATGGGGTAGTCCGGTGTTCAGCGTCAATGGAACTGCCTCGGTCCGGCATTTTGAAGGTCAGTCCGACAATAAGGAAGGACAGTCCGACGTTTTCATGGGGTAGTCCGGTGTTCAGTGTCATTGGAACTGCCCCGGTCCGGCATTTTGAAGGTCAGTCCGATAGTTTGAGAAGTCAGTCTGGCATTTTGAAGGGGCAATCCGGCGGTTAGAGAGGTTAGTCCGAGGTTTGTCTATGGCAGTCCGGGGACTTTTGCTGTTGACTGGCACTCCGGCTTTTTACAAATGCAATTCGGTAATTATGGAATTATGAGAGGGCAATCCGGCATTCATAACCTCGGTCGAGCATTTCTTTTTATTGGACCCAAAAATGAGTTTTTAAAATATAGGAAGGGTATCTTCATCAAAAAAAAGTTTGCTTTGTGTATTGGTGAGGTATTTGCTAGAAAATATAGTTTTGGAGAAAAAGTTGTTAGAAAAACTTACCTGAGGGTAAGTTGATTTTGAAAGGGTTTATGCAATTTTCTCAAAATCTTTTTGTTTGAGGTTGATTTCTATGTTTCCGAGACCACATCCCCAAAATTTGGAATCTTTTGGGATCTTAAAGATAAGTGTAAGTTTTTCCCAAGGGAGTAATGGAGATCATACTCTCATAGGAGTAGGAAATCTTCTGGCTTATCAGAACCATCAGTCTTTTCTTCTGCACCTAAATCACTAGAATTGCCGATGTTTAGCTGAGGCTTTCGGGCTGGGAATTTAGGGATTTGGCCCAGCCCAGGCCAAGATAAAAAAAGGCTCTTTGTCGGGTTAGGTCGGGCTAGAACCTACCAGCCCCAAACCCAGCCCGAAAGGCCCTCCCTTACTTCTCCCTATCCCCGTCCAGAAAGCCATCAATCCCTGTTAAAAACTCAATCCCATTCAACATAAACACGTGGGACCTCTTTCTCTATAAACCTTACCCCTACCTAAGAACCTAAAACCTCTCTCTCTATAAACCTGAAACCTCATTAGTCATTGCCATTCAACTCAATTCCATTAAACCAAAAAACCTGAAATCTCTCTAAAAACTTGAAACCTCTCTGCCTCTTCTAAACCTGAATAGCTCTCTTTCTTTCTCTCTCTCTCTCCCCACCGTTACCTTTCTTCTCTATAAGGAGGCAACTTTTTAGGGTTTCTTGTTCACCTGAGTGAGTCAATCAGGAGCCCTCAAAGAACTTTTATCCTTGCCCTAAATCTAAAATCCTAAAAACCATTCTCCTATTGAAATGCTTCCTTCCTTACTATCATTATAGCACAGTTGCAGAAACCTTGTTTCTTATTTTGGTTTCTCTTAATGAATAACCCTGCATTTCAGCCAACTAGTTTAGACTGAAACCCATCTTCTTAGTTTGATTTATCTCAATAAATATAATCTTGTGTTTCTCTCACTAGCATTCACTGAGATGAACTCGCAGAGAGCCCTATTTTGAATATGATGTCTGGTACCGAAATGTGCTTCTCATGTTTCTCACCCTGAGCCTATTTGGCCCTGAGCCAAAGAAGTGATTAAAAGAGGTAAGAAGAAGAAGCATTCTTTTCGTCCCTTCCATGCATTCCCAGCAGCTTCTCAGCTCTGTCAGTCCACCAAATATTGCATTGCCTGAGCTTTTCTCATCAGTTCCTCATTCATTTAATTCCACTCGCTGGAGAACCGGTACTACCAATAATTTTAACTGGGCATGCATACTCTATTATCAGATGAGGCTATTGTGCTCTTTCTACTCTCTCCCTTGTCCGTTGACTAGAGAAATCTGAGGGATAGCATAGAGTAGATCAGATATGTAATGTTCTGTAATAAAAGTAAGCTGTGCGGCAGGAATCCGCATATTTCCCAGTTTCTACTTCCCCTCCCTCCACCTATCACATGGCCTTACACCCCCTCTCTACCTCCATAGACTGAGCTAGTGTTTTCAAACTTCACTGAGTTTACTCCAAGTAACCTTCTTCGCTAGTCCCTGTAGAACTCAGGGCATATAAAAAACAAAGCTTCTTGCGTGCTCTGCAGTCTCTTATCATCAGTCGAGAGAGAGAGAACCTTTGGGATTGACGAATTGAATGACTAGGTCATCCTTTAAGATGTTTAATGACTAGGTCATCGTTTTGAGGGTGCTCTGCAGTCTCTTATCATCAGTCGTGGTAGTCTTAATGAACAGCCTTCTTTTTTCTGACATTAAAAAGAAATAAACAACTCTTATTGGGCCATTTAAGTTGCATGAAATTCAAAGGCTATAAGCCAAGAAGTACAAAATGGTAGCTAGAAATCCATCATTTCCCTAAATTGGTTGAAGAGAGGCATGCATACAACACCTGCGCATTGTCCCCTTACCACCAGTGCGAACAGCACCAGCCATCTTCATGAGCTTCTCTCTATTCATCTAAACCAAAAAAGGAGGAAATTCAGTTAGAGATCTAGATGCTTCTTACTACTATGTGTTACCATTGCAGACTACAAGATCAGATGTGAGTGACAATTCCTTCAGAAGGATAAAGAAATACAGGAAGCACATCACCTCCATGCTTTCAATCTGGTCAACAGGGGGTTCAGTTAAGAGTTGGCATGCTATGAATACATGATGACCTCTACCTAGGCATTTCATGAACGAATCACTCGTCTGCTGGTTAATGTTTTATAATGATGGGTCATACCAAATATTCTCCTTGATGAAGTGGAGATATACTTCAAATGTTAATCAACAGACCTATCACTAATGCCTTGATAACCCAAGCAAGGGGCTAAAGCTACCCGTTGACTTTATGTATATGTTGTACAATGTATCACATATATTTGTGCCTTGTGCATCTTTCTCACAAGTCTAATTTCATGGTTATTTCACTTTCTTGGGCCCAAGGAAAACTATGAAAGCCTATGGGTTTCTCTTTTCTTTTTTCTGAATGGAAGTTAACATTTTCATTTTTGTAAAAACTACGACACTGCTTCTATCAAAAAATGGCGTCCCACATGTCAGGCACTTCATAAATTAGGAAGGAGTGGGACACTGCGCAGCACTCTAAATATCCAGAAAGGGGTGAGAAGGCCCGCATAAATCCAAAATAACAAAGTACACACGAACATTCAAACCATAAAACCCAAAAATTGGGACTGTTTCTCAAAAAGCTGCGAAATGGTCCTGCTAGCACTCCCTGGGGCCATTCAGTCTTTAGCAAGCAAATCAGTCTAGGCATTGGCTTCTTGCTATACATGCCAAAAGGAGATAGTACTGGGCCTACGCAAATCAAATATGCAGTCAAATAGATGCTAGAGAGCCATGGACAAGGAAGGACCTTTAGGATCAGGAGATGACATTCCATGAATCTCCCTTGATCACAAGGACCCTCAAGGAGATCGTTGTGGAATCAGGGAGCCAATGAATCTCAAAAAGGGAGAGAATATGCACCCTTGGTGGTCCTAGTAAATTCCACCGTAGCCATCTAGACCAGGGTTGCCCAGGTAGCTGTTAAAGTATCACATTGAATACTGCTGAGAAGAACAAGTTGTGGCACAGGTAGAGACAGATAAAGAGGAAGCCAAAGTAGAATCACGTGACCTCTAATTCATTCTTGAATGGGGTTGCACTGAAAGATATATTTTATATTGTTGCTAACCCTAATTAATTGACGGTTAGATAAGGTAGAAATAAATCCAAAAATTTCATATTTATCCTTTACAATGAACATGAATTACAAATGCAAAGAATAAGGTACAGCAGTACATAAAATTACCAATATACTCCTAACCAATTAGGGCAAATTATAACACTCAAGTTGTACAATGTACAACTTTGTCCTTCAAATACTGATGTCGTTCCTTTGATGACCCATTTAAATATGTCTGCTAGTTGATCTTTTGCTCCACGAGCCTTGCCTCAATTTCTTCAGCTTCATTCCTTTCCTGCATGAAATAATAATCAAGCTAAATATGTTTAGATCGATCATGAAATACTGGAGTTGCTGCCAAGGCTAAGGTACTCTTGTCATCAAAGAACACTGTGGGTCTTTGAATTTCCATGCCCAATGTGGTCATCAGACTGTAGATCCATGACATCTCGGATATAATAGTTCTTGACACTCGACTTTCAGCTTCAGTACTTGATCTGGCTACTTGCTCTCTTCTATTTCTTACTTCTCCATCGTATCAAGTTTTTTCCAAGATAAACACAAAATATTGAGGCTGACTTTCTTGAATTTGGGTCACCAGCCCAATCAGCATCTGAATATCCCATTATCAATTCAATTTGTAAATTGTTCAAATTATTTTTATGATAGACCATGCCATGGCTCATTGTTCATTTTATGCATCCGATTATTCTCTTAAAGGATTCCATATAGGACGAAGTGGGCATAAGCATAGACTGACATACCTGATTCACTGTATATGATATGTATAGTCGTGTTAGTGAGAGGTACTATAAAGCCCCCGCAATACTCTTGTAATTCTCTGGTCGCTTAACAATGCCCTTCATCCCTACTTAGCCTTTTATTCATTGCAACCGGTGTTCTAAAAGGCTTACAATTCACCTTATCAGTTTTTTGTTACAAATGTAAGGCATACTTTTCTTAAGACAACTTAATTGTATTGGCATCTCGATCTGCCTCCATCCCAAGAAAGTACCTAGGTTGTTAAGAAATCTCTTCACATCAACAAATCAACAAATATGATATACCTGTAGTTCTAATAGAACAACTATAATACATGCACCACTTATTTGGATGAACGGGAAGTGGTAATCTGCTGCTTTGCCATATCATCTCTCCATTAATGCATTTTGGAAACTTTTTTTTTTCTCCTTTAATGCATTTTGGAAACTTTTTTTTTTTTTGGATACTGTTAACATTGCATTGAAGGATAAGAGAAATACAAAAGGGACCCAAAGCGTCGAAACATAAAATGTCACTGAGACTGGTGATCAAAAGGAAAAAACGGAAAACGCTTAAAAATGAAAAGTTAAGCCACCTAACATAGTAGGGGCAAAACATCCATCAATCAGAACACTGTTAACCCAAGAGTAGACCCGAAGCCGCTCCTTGTTTGGCTAGATCATTCGCAACTTGGTTGGCCTGCCTCCACATATGCATCCAAAAGACCGGCGTACCAGCGCAATGATCATAAATCTCATAAAAAACATGCCAAAGTCTCCATGGTGGTTGGGCTGCGCCAAAAGCCCAGGAGATAACATTCTGGGCATACCCTTCTACGACTAGGGGATGACTCCATGAGTTGTCGTAGCGTTTGAGGCCTTCAAGTAGAGCTCATGCTTTGGCCTCAGTTGAGTCGGTTCTCCTGATGGACATGGAATAGGATTAAAGAATGAGACCCTCAGTATCTCGCAAAACTCCTCCTATACCCGCCAGGCCAAGGTTACCCAGGGATGATCCATAGAAATTAAGTTTGACACTTCCTCTCTCGGGAGGTCGCCAAAGAGCCGACTGAGGCACCTTCCTCGACCTATGGTTGAGGATGTGGACCCAGTTCATGAAAAAATCCACTGTCGGGATGAGTTTGAAGAGGCTATTGTTGGTAGCCCAAAAAGTGACGGAGTCCTTAATTAACTCGATGATCTTATATGAGGGAGCAATCTCACCCTGGAAAATTATGTTGTTGCATTCCTTCCTGATGGTCCAGAGGGTAGCGCCTACGGTGGCTTTCAAGGTAGGAATGCATTTTTTAAATTTCAAAATCATTTTCTTAATGCTTGCTTCAATTGAGCGATTCAATTTACATAGATACTCCCTTGAATCTATTTAGGAAAACCCTGGTAGTTGCTCCATGTAAACCTCTTCTCTTTACTCCCTGTGAAGAAATGTATTCTTTACATCCAGCTAGTCGAGTGGCCAATCATAGGCCAAAGCTAATGATAAAATAGTACATACTATCACAATCTTAACAATTGGACTGAAGGTTTCTTCATGTCTACCATGTAGCCCCCATGTGGCTGCCACGTCACTCCACGTGGCTGATGTGGAGGTGATATGGCTGCTTATGAGTGGTGTGCCCTAGTTGTTTGGTGAGACCGCTTATTATGGATAAGTGTGTTATGTTTTGAAGTGTTTTTGGCATGTGTGAGTGTGTGCACACATAAAGTATCTAGGATATTTTGCATAAAATGAGGAAATTATGTCTAGTAGCATTTCAGAACAAAAAATATTTCAGACTATGTAGATCTAACATTGGTTGCTTGTGTGAACTACAACATACATGTACAAGTTTATGACGCCAAGTATGTAAGTATATGACACAACATCTGTGGACAGTGACACATTGAAAGAGATAGATTCAATTTCAAATTTCAAACCTTGGGAAAAGCTAGAGAGAGAATTGAAGGGTGGAACGCACCAAATAAAGGGTGAGTGATTTCATCTTGTGCAATGATTTGGAAATTCCATGGCGTGGATTGATGGCATCTAAAAAATAAGGTTTTACAAATGAAATGAATTTCAAATTCAACCACAAAATTTAGAAATAATTAAAGTGAGAATGATATTTAATCTCAACCCTATGATAATGATAGTTATGAAGCCTCTGTCACCTTTGGATGACCTATTCTAAAGCTCAAATTGAATCACACAAAAAATCCACACTATCAACCACTATAAATACAAATTTAACCTAATTTCTCTAATCATTTTATACATTTGGAGAAGAGTAAAAGAAGCAAAGAGTGGCACCCCCCACCTTTCTTGGTTGCCATAAATAGTGCATTGAAAGAGAGTGCCTAATAAACACCTTTGAAGCTATTTGCATCCAACTTAAAAGACATCATCTTGTCACCATTTGGCCACCTTATTGCTGTGAGTCAATAATAACAACAAGCTAACTCCTATATTTTGTTCCATTTAGCCTCATTTCTTTTGTCCATTCAAGAATATTGTATTAAAAGACATCATCTTCTCACCATTTAGTCATCATCTTCTTGTTGTAAATCAAAATTAATAGCAAGGTAACACCTATCTTTTGGTTCATTTAGCCTCATTTTCTTTGTACATTCAATACTAGCTCATAAGGTTTCATCTACAGAGCATGCTCAGCTACTCTTGCACAGCATGCCTATACACGTTTGCGCAGTTCTGATGTATTTTTGTTGTCTTCTTCTATCAGAGTGTCAAAAGGCTCATCCAAGATGGTACAAACAAAAAATTTTGTTCTTAAATGCACAACTTACAACCTTAAAATGAAATTTACAACCATATTGTCTTGGGTAAATGCCTCAAAACCAAATTACGATGACTCTGAATAAACAAAAGACACTTCAATTAGTCCTAGCGACTTTACCCACTTGCTAAAATAAAGATTAAGTTTGAAAAATCACAAAATCCAACTCAAATATGACATACATGTCAATACAAGTGGAATTACAACTCATAAATATAAAATTACATGACACTTAAGCCCAATCTCTTTCAAAGCAACTTTTTTGGCTAAGTCAGTGGGGGAGAAGGACCCCTACCCTATTTTTTATTAAAATATGTAAAAAGAGGAACAATTAATGTACAACCCTGTAATAGGGCATTCGGGCCAGATCATGTAGTAAAAGAGGAGAAAAAAAATCTGGTGGTCTACGGCCTCACACAGGAGCACCAGGGCCAACAGTTGCACTCTTAGCGAGTGCATCAGCAACCATATTTGACACCCGAAAAATATGTGCAATGGACCATTGCCACATAGAAAGTCTAGTATGATAGTTATCTACAATTGTCTGTAGCCGCCATAGAGCACAACATTGATTCTGAAGGACTTTCACAAGTAGGGCTGAATCGCTTTCAATCTGAATTGGAAAGCAATTCCTCTGATGATCCAACTGAACGCCTTCTTCAAGGGCCAAAAACTCTGCCTGGTTATTAGAAGCAAATCCAAAATGCTTTGCAAAAGCTGCAACAAAACCACCTTCACTGACTCCACCACCACCTGCTGGACCTGGATTTCTCAAGGAAACACAATCAATATTGAGCTTGTAATTTTGAACCTCAGGAAATGACCACACCACCGGAATACGAGATTCTGGCTTCTGTTGAAGCCAATTTATCTGAAGATTACCTATAATGGCCTTTTCTGATAAATGGAAAGACCACTTTTTAATTTCTACTAGTGCCTGAACATGTAAGGTAATCCATTTCACAAGGTGTTCACTCCTGGTGGGCCTTGACTCAAAGACCCTCTTGTTGTGCTCCTCCCATAAAAACTAAATAGTGGTAAAAAACGGAAGACCAGATATTACAGAGACCATGACATTTAAACTTGAAAAGCAACCACCACCTAAGTATCACAAGGGCAAAAGTGTCGAGGATGAACCATTTTCCACATCTCCAAGCTAATGATCTCCATACTCCATGAGCAAAAGAACATTGAAATAATAGATGAACGAGGTTGTCATCATGGTTGCTATAGAAGGGACATAAAGAATCCAACCGCATGCCCTGCTACTACAATAAAAAAGAAGTGGGTAAACGATTATGCAAGGATAACCATGAGAACTATTCGCCCGTGGGTGATATTTAGAAGACCAAAGTGTATGGGAAATAAGATATGAAGAACCTTGATGCTTAATAAAATCCCATGCCCCTTTAATAGAGAAAAGACCATCAACAGCGTGAATCCAGGCTAATGAATCCTTCTTGGGCTGTAGAGGAATAGTGCAGTTCTCAACTTCCCTCTATATATCTCCCCAAGCATAAGATGCAAGAAATAGCAAAACCCAGGATTGAAGTGCTTGTCTTATAAAGTTTGAAACCCCCTTCTCCCAGCAATAGCCCAATCCTCTTGAATGGTATTCCCATATAACTCTAATAATCACCAACTTGCTAACCATGGATCAACCTAGAAATCCACCATCTGACCATTACCAATATTCCACTGTTTATTGTCTTTCAAATGCGACAAGCCAAGTAAAATTCCCTTCCAGGCATTAGAACATCCTCTTTTTGCTTCAGCCTCCCATATAGAAGAATTCCTAAAGTAGCGATGTTTGAAGAACTGGGCCAACAACGAAGATGGGTTTTCCAAAATTCGTCATGCTAATTTCATCATTCCTACGATATTGAAGTCCTCCATTTCCCGTACCCCAAGGCCTTCTTCAGCTTGAATGAGACATACTGTCCTCCATTTGACAAGATGAATACCTTTCTTTTCTGCTTCACCATCAAAGTAGTAAGTAAGTGGGGATTTGGACCCTTACCCTTTGGTGAGAATGGAGTCAGAGACCTCATCAAAAGTGGTATGTCAGTGGGGATTTGAACCCCTAACCTTTGGTGAAAATGGACTCAGAGACCTCCCCATAGGGCTCGACAATACTACCTCCAAGGCCCTAGGCAATTCTCTAAAGTGGTATGTCAGTGGGGATTTGGGCCCCTACCCTGCCCTAGGCCATTCTCGAAAGCGGCATGTCAGTGGGGATTTGGGCCCCTACCTTTTGGTGATAATGGAGTTAGAGACCTCTCCAGAGGGGTCAACAATACTACCGCCAAGGCCCCAAGCCATTCTCGTAAAGTGGTAAGTCAGTGGGGATTTGGGCCCCTACCCTTTAGTAAGAATGGAGTCAGAGACGTCACCATGGAGCTCTTATAAAGCAACTTAATATGACAAATGTGCACAAGTAAGTATGGCGTGGGAGCCAGTGTAAGATTCTCAGTGGTACCTAGATAATCCCCAAGGATTTAATTACAACCTTTGTTATGACCCCCTTTTGATAGTGCAAAATACAAGTCTCAAATAATATGCACCATGATAAAATTCAACCACACCAAAAGGTTATTATTCTCAAAGAAAACTCAATGGTATGGGGCTTGTGTCAAACAAGCGTGGAAGAAATATAGAATGCTTGGCATATGGGAGAAATGACTGAATAGTTTAGAGGTAAGTGCACGCAAGAAACAAGATGAATGACTTAAACAAGATGGGCATAGTAAGACTTCAAAATAGTAGTGCAATAAATGAACTTTTTGCTCATTGTTTTTCTGTGAAAGAATTCGAAAAATTTCAAAAGGACCCAAAAAGAATAAATAAAAAACTATGCAAGGTGGTCTAGACGTATTCTACATTTTTTATGAGGCCATATAAGCTAGTGTTGAATAGAGCAAGCAAATGAAGCAAAGTGAACCAAAAGGAAAGAGTTACTTTGTTGTTAGTATAAATTTACAAGAAGAAAAGGATGCCCAAATGGTGAAAAAGTGAAACCCTGCAAGTTGCATACATATGGCTTTAACAATGTGTGTTCATCACTCTCTTTTCAATGCATTATTCCTCACATGAAGCCTCTAATAAAGATTTTTTTTTAAGGCAATAAAGGTAGGTCGGGTGTGCCACTCTTAGCTTCTCTTGCTCTCTTTAAAGTATGTTAAAAAGCTATGAGAGAGACTAGGTTAAAGAGAATTTATAATGTTTGGTAGTGTGGATTTTGGTATGATCAAATTTGAGCCTTAGATTGGGTCCGTGCGATCCAAAGGTCGAGAGAGACCTTTGATCCTAGCCTTAATCAACACAATCCATGGCTATCATAGGAGGGTTAAGATTAATTCACCATTATCACCAAATTAACTACAAATTACCAATGATCATGAAAACCATCACCTAGCCATGAAGCCGATACCCTCCCCTCCCCCACTACCTTCCACTTCTCATCCTCCTGCTCTTCTTCCAACACATCTCTATCTCTCCTTCATCCTCCTCTAACCTCGCCCTTCAGTTTAGGTCTTCTCTAGTGGGGGTCTTTCACCCTCACAGAGACGACTCCAAGGGCATCGAGAAATGGTGCAGGGCTCTGTGGAAGGAACCAGGCTTGGCATGCGGGCAACTTTCTAATGACTCATATCTGTTCTCCTTCCTCTCCGTTGATGGTTCTTCTGCCGTCCTTGGGAGCACGTCTGTGCACTACTTTCACAATGCTTCTCTACACCTTGATAGATGGTCAGAGGATCTGGAGGCCTATCTCATCTGAAAGTTTGGCTAAAGCTCTCGGCTATCCCACTGCATACCTTGTGCGTGGACACTTTCATGGCCATTGCCGAGGCCTGTAGGTCTTACATAGCGATGCAATGGAAGTCTTTAGATAGCCTTCCTCTTGGCTCGTTGCGGATGGTTATTGAGTTTCTGGATCCTAGGACCATTCCTGCTTTCATTTGGCTCGAAGTTAATGGAGCTTTTCACCAAGTTTTCATCCCTTGGTCCACGGCTTCACCACCCTGCAGTTGCTTCGTCGATGTCAAAGGCTCCCCTACCTCCTCGAAGGAGATTCAGAGTGCTTCTGACCCTTCGAACAATTGGACCCAAGTTTCTTCGCCACTCCTCTTATGGCCCCTTCGATCATCGTTAGCTTCCCTGAAGACCCATATGACCCCATTGTTGTCTCCTTTCTTACTGGTTTTACTCCACACACCCCTGTCTTCATTTATCTGCCACCATAGTTTTAAAAAGCGGACGGCCCAATGCCTAGGCGGATATCCTTGGGCGCCCGCCTGAACCTGCCTAGGCGGGCGGCCGCTCAGGGCCTTGGGTGGAAATGCGACTCCTTAAAGGTATTTTTGAGTCATTTTTTTAATACTAAAGGGGCAAAATTGTGATGAACCTAAAAATCATTAGAGGCTATTTTAGAGAGAGAAAGCCCAAAATAAAAAAAAATTTTACTGGGCCGCCCAGGTTTTGAGCGCCCGCCTAGGCGCTGGGCGGCCTGGACCCCCCCGACTGCCTAGGTGCCGCCTAGCGCTTTTTGAAACATTGTCCGCCACCACTATCTTCTCCACATCTTGTAACCCCAAGCTACCCATTTTCTCACCCCCCACGTCTTCTCAGGCCCCCCCTAGATTCGCATTTTGATCCTGAGCTCTCGCAGTAGTTGTCTCCATGCTTCTCGACTCCTGCTCCTCGACTCTTCCTCAGGTCTCATCATAGCTTTTTAGGCTTCGCTGTGGTATTGTCGCTCCTCCTTGACCCTACTCCCATCTCTGAGGTCCTTAGTCCATCTCTTTACCTTCTACCCCTACCCCTCTTTCCCCTTCTACTGTCCCCGAAGGTTTGGCTGAACCTAGGCCCATTTTACATGGCTTGGGAGACTCCCTTACGGTTTGAACTCTGTTATTTTTCAGCCTACTCTTGAAGACGGTTTGCGCCCCATAGGAAGTTCTCCCAGGGGATTGCCACTCATACCTACTCAGACCTCTTCGAGCCCATCTGCGGGCTAGAGCTCCTCGGTTTTAGTGGATACTTTTAGTGACCCACGCTCTCCTCCCTTGGTTACGTCCAGTTATGTGGATGGGGTCGATGTTGCTCAGGGGAGGATTCTCAGTGTGATGGAAGTCATGGGCTTTCCACACAGAGGCCCAAAAGGCCCATTGCAAGAATTCTTCAATGCTAATGTGAGAACTCGGTTCCAGGTAAGTAAGAAGATTAGCTGTGAGGTTTTGAATTTGGCCAGTACTGTGAACTACAATAGAGGTTCCACTAGCTCTATCCTTCACTCTCCT
Source organism: Amborella trichopoda (assembly GCF_000471905.2). The sequence continues at coordinate 203,332 of NW_006499776.1, forward strand.
TTACCCTTTCAGTTGCCCTACTCAGGGAGCTTCATTAGGCGGTCCCCCAGGATCACCTCTTGTCATTCATTACCTTAATGTTTATTCTATCCTGGAATATTCATGGGCTAGGTTTGCCCCACAAAAAGCAAGCAGTCAAAGGTTGTTGTTGCAAACTTAGGGGTAACTGAAACTAAATTGCCCTCCCCCTCTTTAGCTCAAATTCGACAGCTCTGGGGTCGTCACCCCTATCATTGCCTGATCCTTTTGGTGGAAGGGGCTTCAGGAGGCATTTGGGTGACCTGGGACCCCACGTCCCATGCACTTTGTTCTCCTCATCCTCTTTTTTAGGATTCCCGATGGTCTCCCATAGAAATTTTCCGCAATTTACGGGCCTAATAATGATTCTCTCATACCTTTGCTCTGAGATGAGCTCAACACCCTAGTTGCCCTGCCTTATCCCATTGGTGCGTTGGGGGGGGGAGGGGGGGGGGGGGGGGGGGGGGGTAGGGATTTCAATGTCACCAGATGGTCTTCTGAAAGGAACAATTCCAACAGAATCTCACCTACCATGAACCTTTTCTCGGATTTTGTAGCCCAAAACAATCTGCTAGACCTTCTTATTCAAGGTTCCCAATTTACTTGGTCCAACCACTCCATATCACCCACACTTTCTAAACTTGATGGATTCCTGGTTTGTTTGGAGTGGGATGCTTCTTTTCCGAGTACCCATGTCGCGCCTCGCCTAAACCCAACCTCTGATCATTACCCCATTTTGATCATTACCCCATCTTACTCAATTAGAACCCTGCATCTAGGGGCATTAAACCGTTCAGTTTTGAATTGACTTGGCTGGAAGAGTCTTCACTACTGAATCTCCTCCCCTCTTGGTGGCAATTGTGGTCTGATACTATAAATTCAGCGCAAGCTTCAATTACTGAAAGGGAATCTAAATGCTTGTTCTGATCAACTTCCTGGTTCTTTCGAGACCCTGAAACAGTCCTTGCTTCAGGATATCCAGGCCTTGGATATTACCGAAGAATCCATACCCCTTTAAGTGATCAAAGCCCAGTCGAGGGATCATCTAAAGTTCGAATACTAATCTACCCTAAAAAATGAGGAGATCTTTTGGTATCGAAGGTCTAAGATTAAGTGGTTGAAGGCTAGCGACTTAAACATTGGTTTCTTCCATAAAATTGCGAACTGTAGATGAAGGGACAACACTATCTCTCACCTGATGGTGGGTGAAAATCTTTCCAAAGACTGTTTTCAGCCCCTACGAGGCCTAGGTCCGTTATGAGGGATCTATCCTTCCTTCCTTTACCTTCAGAGAAAGCAATCTGGCTGGAAAGACCTTTTCCGAAGAAGAGATCCTCGAGGATTCGTCTCAATTGGACTCAGACAGGGTCCCAGGCCCAGACGGATACCCCTTATTTCCTTTCAAAACTTTATGGGAAACTTTTCGAGGTGATTTTCTTTCCCTCTTTGAAGAGTTTCACTTAAGGGTGGTCATTCACAGGTCCATGAACATCACTTTCTTAACCCTGATCCCCCAGATTGAGGGGGCCAAAGAACTCAAAGACTATCACCCTATCAATTTGGTTAATTCCACCTACAAAATCTTATCCAAAGTTCTGGCCTCTCGCCTCAAAACTGTTCTACCTTATTCATTTCTCCGAGCCAAAGTGCCTTCATAAAAAATAGACAGATACTCAATGGGGCTCTAGTAGCCCATGAGTGTATCCATACCCATCATTTGGCAAAGACACCGGGCCTTGTAGTAAAATTGGACTGGGAAAAATCTTATGACCATGTCGATTGGGATATTTTGGAAGAAAACCAACTCAGAATGAGCCTTAGAAATAGGTGGCGTCAATGGATGAAAGCTTGCTACTCTCAACCTTTTTTATCCATCCTTGTCAATGGATTCCCAAAAAGCTTTTTCCCCTCTACTCGGGGGCTTAGGCAAGGAGAACCTCTCTCCCCCTTCTTATTTGCCATTTCGGCAAAAGTGTTTAGCCAGTCCATTTCTAGGGTGTTCAATACCAGCCTCATGCAAGGTTTCTCTTTTGGAAACCACGGCCCAACTGTAACATGTCTCCAATACGCGGATGACACATTGGTCTCCTACAATGCCATCCTGGAACCAGTTGAGAATCTGTTTTTGTTCCCTGGATGCTTTGAATTCGCCATGGGATTCAAGATAAAATTCAATAAATCTAAAATGATGGGGGTAGCAATGGATTTTCCTACCCTCAAGTCCTTTGCAAATAGCTGGGGGTGTAGGGTGGATAATTTTCCCTCCAAGTACTTTGGTCTACCTTTTTGCATCGCTAAACCCAAGAAGCGAGATTGGTCCCACATAGTTGACAAAGTAGGCTGTAAACTGGTAGGTTGGAAGGGCCGCTTTTTATCACTAGGGGGTAGACTCACATTAATCAAGGCCACTCTAGCAAACATCCCAGTTTACCAAATGTCTTTCTTCTGTATGCCAGTATACATTTGTTCCCTCCTTGAACAGCTTATGCGAAGGTTCTTTTGGTCAGGTGACACAAAAAATCAGAAGTTCCACCTCATCCAATGGGATAAGCTATGTTAGCCGAAGAGGTGGGGAGGCCTCGAGATCAAAAGTCTGAGGAAGTATAACTTGGCCCTTTTAGGCAAGTGGTGTTGGAGGCTGCTCACTTTTAACGGCCACTTGTGGACCAACATCTTAAGACACAACTATCGTCTGTCACCCTCCCCTTGGTTGCCTTCTTGCGACATTAATAGCAGATCCTCAGGGATTTGAAGATCTATTTGTTTGGCCTTCCAAGCTTTCAAGTCGTGCATTGAATTCCCCTCAAGGAGAAATTTCCAACTCTTTACTTGCTGGCCCATTTTCAAGATTCTACTGTGGCTAAGGAAATAACGATTACCTGGTCTAGAAGATCTTGGAATCCTATTTTTAGATGCCCATAAACGATGAACTTTCACAATTGCAACTCTTTCTACCAAACTATAAGGGTGTTTCCTAGCCCTTCATGGCGAAGACAACATTATTTGGACTTCGGTAGCGTCAGGGATTTTTTCGGTGGCTTCGTTCTATCAAAAGTTGGCGCAGCCTCCTGTCTTCCCTCTTGCCCCTACTTCTATTGTGGTACAGGCATGGTCTTCATTTGCACCTCCAAAACTGAAGATTTTCATGTTGATAGCTCTTTCAATGAGGGCTCTCACTGTAGACCAGCTGCAAAGATGGGGTATTCCCATTCCCAACGGCTGTATTCTGTGTATGGCGGATGAGGAGACAAATGCCCACTTATTCCTACATTACCCTTTCACCTTTAACTTGTGGGGGGGGGGGAATCCTTCACCTCTTCAAAGTCCAATGGGTGCTATCAGCTACTATCCCTAACATTATCTCTGTTGTCCAGCCTTTCCCGTGGGCCAAGGTAGGCATATTACTGTGGAAATGGACAGTGGCAGGTGCCATTTGGGCCATTTGGATAGAACGGAACAACACCTTCCTCAAAATCAAGTCCACGCTGATCTTTTGGGAGACCAATCATAAGTGCTGCAAAGGTCTGTCTGCTACGGCCTTTGTCCAAAATTGGGAGGCTGCCCTCCTCCACAATAGCAAATGCCTTTCCAGGGCAGTGTTATGGAGACCTCCCTCGCAGGGCACTTTCAAGCTAAACTTCGATGGTTGTTCTCTGGGTAACCCAAGGCCCTCAGGTGCTGGTGCGATACTCAGAGATCACAACGACACCACTTTGGCCTCTATATCCAAGTTTATAGGCCATATTGACTCCACCAAAGCTGAGGCCATCGCCTTGCTGGAAACGTCTCAAACTTGCAATACCTCTCGGAATCGAATCTCTCACTATAGAGGGTGATTCCAAGAACGTCATAACTTGGGCTTCTACCTCTACTCTTCCACCATGGCAGTTGGCTCATCTTATTGACGAAATTAACCACATTTGCAAGGATACATTCGTCTTTTGAAAGCATACATGGAGGGAAGGCAACCAGGCAGCATACACCCTAGCTAAACTAGCGGCGACCTCGGCTGGGTCCTAAACTACTACTTTTTTGTTAGATATCGACGCTGGACTATCTTTTGGCTGTAACCTTCGCCTAGAAGGCACTCTTTTTTCTTTTTTGACTGTAAACTTCCTTGAGAAAGATTTTTTATTTCTTTGAACTGCAGAGCATCCGTGGTGTGGATTGCCCATCTTTCTAATCAATTTAAGCTAGCATTCTCAAAAAACTACAAATTACCTTTGCTGAATTTGCATTTCATATGTAAAACCCCTAAGTTTTAAATGCCATGACCATCGCCCTTCAATTTTCAAAATAATGCTTAAGATTTAAACACACACATACTCTATCTATGTGGGGCATCCCACCCTCTTAAGTGTCTCTCCCTTTATTAAAATTCAAATTTGAAAGCAAGACTATCTCTTTCAATGTCACTTTCCACACATGTGATGTCATAACCACACACTTGTCATAAATTACACATGTGTGTCATAACTCACACAAGCAACCAATGGATGATCAACACACTATGAAATACTTCTTATATAAAATGAGGAAATTTTGTTCAATAGAACTTTAGATCAAAAAACATTTCATAGTGTGTTTATCTACCATTGGTTGCTTGTATGTACTATGACACACATGGATGAGTTTATGTCACCAAGTGTGTGAGTATGACACAACATGTGGATACTGACACATCAAATGAGATTGTTTCAATTTCAAATTTCAAACATTAGGAAAAGTTTGAGAGAGGATAGAAGAGTGGGATGCTCCAAATAGAGAGAGAATGAGAATGATTTCATCTTCTGCATTGATTTGGAAATTCGGTGGTGTGGATTGATGGCATCTAAAAATTAAAGTTTTATAAATGAAATGACTTTCAAATTCAACCAAGGGAAATTTGGAGACAATTTAGGATTCGTCTGGTGATAGTGATGTTTAATTACAACCCTCTTATGATAGCTATAGATGGTATTGATTAAGGCTAAGATCATATGCCTCTCTCATCGTTTGGATGACCTAATCTAAAGCTCAAATTTAATCACATGAAAAAACTGCAGTACCAACTATCATAAATACACATTTGACCTAATATCTCTCAAACTTTTACATGCTTAGAGAAGAGTCAGAGAGGCATAGAGTGGCATGGCCCCACCTTTCTTGGTTGCCTTAAACAATTTCCTTCATGTGAGAGAGAACTTATGTGAAGAATGGTGCATTGAAAATAGAGTGTTCTATACATACCCGTGAAGCCATTTCCATCCGAATTAAAGGCCTCATCTTCTTGTTGTAGATCAACATTAACAGCAAGGTAACTCCTATCGCCCCATTTCCTTTGTCTATTCAAGAATAGTTCATTGAAAAGAGAGGCCTCCATACCCTTGAAGCAATCTGCATCCAACTTAAAGGACATCATCTTCTCACCATTTAGCCATCATCTTCTTGTTGTAAATCAACATTAACAACAAGGTAACTCCCATCCTTTGGTCCATTTAATCTCTTTTCTTTTGTCCACTCAATACTAGCACATAAGGCTTCATGTGTAGAGTATGCTTTGACACCCCTGCACAGTTTTGATCTATTTCCCTAGGCTTCTTCTACCTGAAATTTTCTGTGATTTAGATAGAAAATCAGTGAGAAAAAAGCTTATCTATTGCCCTAGAAACATACTTATTCAAGCCCTCTTTAAACTCATGTTATCTAAGTCACTCGAAATGATCATAACATGCATTGATCTCTAAACTACTCATCTATTTCTCTCACATGCCCAAGCTCTTATCATATCCCACACGTGGTTAATTTAGGCCTTGATTTTGTTGAGCATACATTGTTGTTAACACCTCTAGTGTGGTACAGAATTGTATTGGTGCATTGCTTCCCTTGTGGTTAAATTTGATTCTTGAATCTTGTGCTATCGGGAGGTCATAACCTAGGGGAGGTAATCCAGGTACCTCTGAGAATTTTTTTTTTGGTTTCCCATGCTATAGTACATGTGCACATTTGTTATGAGAATTTGTGTTGTAGAGATTGAACTTAAAGTACTATGTATTTTGTGTTCATGCATTTGGAGTGAGTTGTAAATCAAAAGTAGCATTCTACTTTTTGATTTGTATTTATAATATAGTTAAGCTCTAGCTCAATCTCTATGATAGTTCGTGGGAAAACTTGTTAAGGCTAATTGAAGTGTATGTTTGTGTTTTTTGGAGTCACTGTAACTTTATACTTGAGGCTTTTGCCTAAGATATGGTGGCTGTATATTTGATTTTGATCTTGTATTTTGTGAGTTTTAAGAGTGAAAAGTTAAGAAAGGGGTTGGGGTCGTGGTGGTAGTATCCCCACACCAGTTACCACATCATGGTATTCATTCCTGCCACTGACAACCCCAATTTAATACCTTCAAAATGTAACTCCCTCAATCTATTGAAAAAAATAAAACTAAAAAACAACAAGAGTGAAAAGTTTTGTTTTACCTTTTTGTGCATAGCCTCTTGATGGTCTTGACACAAAATAACGTCATTAAATGAAAAGAGAGTCAAAAGTTTTTTTGAAAATTAGTACTTGAGGCTTTTGCCTAAGATATAGTGGCTGTATATTTGACTTTGATCTTGTATTTTGTGAGTTTTAAGAGTGAAAAGTTTTGTTTTTACCTTCTTGAGCATAGCCTCTTGATGGTCTGACTAAGAATAACCTCATTAAATGAAAAGAGAAAGTTCAAAAAAAAAAAAAAAATTTAAAATTACGGTCACTCTTCCTAGTGTATTTTCTCTCTATCTTTTTCTCTCTCTAAAGGATTGGAGGGGAGGCTAGGGGACGGGAAATAGAGAAAGAGCTTCTCCCTTCCCTCCCTTACGCATTTTCTCTCTCTAAAAGAATCATGTGTTTAACAATAAATCCCATGGGAAAAATGCTATCATCCATGCATTCATGCAATCATAGTTCTTTTGTTTAGTTGTTCATAGCATTAGATTACCTTCATATTCCCATGGGAAAAATGCTATCATCCATGCATTGACGCAATCATGGTTCTTTTGTTTAGGTGTTCATAGCATTAGATTACCTTCATATTTGTTTTTTGTTTTTTTAGTATAAATTACTTGCGCATTTGTTTACTGGTTCATCTATAAAGCTCTTCAATATCAATCAACTCTTTTATTTTAGTACATTCATGCTTTCTTTTTTATGCAATTATTTCTTGATATTAGGGGTGGAAACGGATCGGATCTGGCAGGACCCGGACCCAGAGCTGATTGGACTTGACTAGACCGAGACCTAGACCTGACCAATATATATATATATATATAAATATTCAAATATATTTTAATCTAAATATATTTAAATGTTGTATTAATTATATACATGTCTTATTTAATATTATAACTAAAAATCTATAGTTATTCATTTAAATATCAATTAAATACTATTAAAATATTATATATGAAATATTATTTATATAATAACACTATTTGGGTTGGGTCCGGGTAGGGTCCAAATGGACCTAAACCCGAATAGTGCTTTCACCAGACCCAACACGAATAATGTTTGGGTCCAATATATGGATGCGGATGCAATCCCCCGGGTCCAATTCTTGAACCCATATCCAGACCATGGTCAAGTTCGAACGTCGGGTCCCGGCTCAGATCTGGGTCTATTGCCACCCCTACTTGATATCTAGTAATTTCGCCTGTAGTTGCTTTTGGTTAATTTTTTCTTGCCAAATTTGGGCGATCTGATTTTTGTTTGGGTGATTTCTTGCTCTACTACAAATTTGTACGATGTCTTTGATTGTCTAACGGCGGAAGGAAACAGCAAAAGACCCATCAGTATTCAAGATTGGATTTTGATATGTTGCATGTATTCAGGAATGGGTTTTTCTTTTACAAGGTTAGAGGTTCGGATTTGTTCCCTGTTTTGGTGGTGAAGTCTTCTTTATAAACTTTTGGTGATGTCATGTTCTAGTTTAAATAAGAAGAAGTGGCACAGGCTCGAAATATGCCTGTTTGCTTGATGCAAATGATAAAAATATAAAACATTTGGCCAGTATTAGAGGTGATGTAGCCCCATACATGGCAATATACCAGCTGACCTTGAGAGACAAATGTTGGCCAATATGAAGTGTGGCACAAGAAGAACTACAATATAAGGAAAAATTATGAAGAGAATGTTATGTCTAAAGATGTGTCTGGGCAGGGAGAAGCCTCGCACAAAAAGGCATAAGGATTGTCATCTTACCCCATGTTGTAGGAGCAAACTACTATAAGAATCACTTCAACCAGGAGGATGGGAGTCAGGTATGCCAATATATGTTCCAATGGATATAGCAAGAATGCATTTCTTTCAATGCCCTTAGCTTAAAAAGCTAGCAAGCTATATTGAAAGTAGTGGGATAGTTTTAGCATTGGTAGAAGGTATAACACCTTATAACCTGAGGTAACACCTGCATAAGATGAAGTTGGAGCTGACAAATGAATATCTAAAGCAATATAATGACTGATTTATTGACAGTGAAGGAGAACTATTTATGAACTTTATTGTGAATTGTCCAACGGGCACGATGTTTTTGAAGTTCATTGAAGCAACTGATGAAACACACAATGCAGAGTTCATTTTCAGTATAAAAGTGGATCAACATATAAAAGGTAGGTGAGATAAAGGAGGAAGAGCACTATATTAAGGAGAGGCGATGACTCTGATAATGATGGCTTGGTATCATATACAACAAAAAATGATTATAGAGATAGTTGTCATGCTCGTGATGAGGCTGTGGACCTTAACAAAGAATTTCAATTTAAAATTTGAGATTTTGTTTCTGTGTAGTTTGTTCGACACTTATGGGAATTGGCTGGATTCATAGGTCTTAAGGTCTGTTTGATCCATAAGAAGAAATGTGGCCTATGCAGTATGCTTCATATGCTCAAAGTTCTATATTTTTTTGTTATTGTATGTCAAGTTCAACATCAAGTTTGGGAAGTTTCAATCTTTTGTATTTCTAATGATTGAAGTTTTCAAACTCAAGAGTTCTAAATAATATATACTTATGAAGCATGCATCAACATTAGGTATGCACATCAAAAGAACACAAAACATACTAAAATAGTTTTTAAAAGAAAATCATTATCAGGTTTTTTTTTTCTTTTTTTATTCAAATCCAAACCCCATGACACTCCCCAAACTCACTACGTTCTGCACCGCACGTCATGATGCACCTGCCAAGGTGTCCGTCCAAGGCAACGCCTGGGAGACCAGGACCCTTGGCCACCTAGGCAGCAACTTACAGCTATATAAACTCTGGTAGGAATGTAGCCCAAGTGAGAGGACCTATAAAGTTTTGTCCATTCCTTTGTCATCTAAGTTTTATGCTCAAGCCTCATGTCTACCACTCCATTTACCCACCACTCAAAACAGGTTTAGCAAACAAACAACCCCGAAAACTGTAAATGAACAAATAACACTAATAGATGGCATCACCAATCCATCTGATGCATTCCAGCATAAATGCCCATATACAAAGAATACAAACAAGTACATCTACAATTCTAATGCCTATTGTGAGCCCTCATCATCTGTACACATGTTTGCAAATATTTGCAGGTCACACACAACATTTTCTCCAAAAACCTTGAGATGCATAATACATAGTTAAGCTTTTCGAACAGTAACATGCATTTAACCTTATATCTCCCATGTTACAAAATTTCATAGTATGCCGTTACCCATGGAGCGTGCATCAATTACAAGTGAGCACAAATTTCAAGAGAACATTGTGATCAGCATACAGGAAGACATATATAGCATACAAGGGTTGAGTGGGATTGATTGAATTGGAGAATCAGCATCAAATTATCGCCAGCCAAAATATTTGCAGCCGATATATCCATCAAACAAAGAAGATGCGATTAGAAGATCTGCTTCCAACTTTCTTTTATTTTTTTTTATTTTTTTGGTTTTATAAGTAGATTCATAACCTCCATAGCATACAGATGCTTGGGGTTGACACACACCCTCAAGATACAAATGCAGATACTTGAGGTAGATTTATTTCTACAATCGCCTATTAAAGCTCCTCAATTGACAGTTACAATGCAATTCTATGAATCTTTGAGTCAAACTATAGAACTTTAATGTCAATAATGGTAAATAGAGAAAAAGATAGAAAGAAAGAATGCAAATAAACAATACAATCATACTAAGACAGACTATGGAAACAACTAACCACCATTAATAATCCTCACTCCTAATCTAGAGCACCCATATAACTGCAATGAGGTACAAGGACCAGATCCCAAACAGGTTAATGTAGCAGCAAGATGGCAGTAATAATGGGTCAGCTCTGAGACAATCTTTTGAAAGATACCTCTCTTGAATAGCTCCACAGAAAGCGACCATACGTTCACATTACCGAAAATGCTCAGGGATCCCTTAGAGCAAAAACCAGAACATGCACATAAATGAATTTCCAAGAGGAACCACATTGGGAGCGGGAGCACCATCAGAGAACTGACCCAGAAGCAGGATCACTACCCAAGTAGAAGGTTCTTGCATATAAGCTCTTGAATGAGAGTTATCCAATGGTGTACAATGAATAAATAAGAGGCACTATGGAGAGAGAAAATACTATGAATATAGTAAATTGTCATCTGAGTGCTTGTGTCCTAGATAACCAATAAATTGTAAGAGACAACAACATGCAAATTGGATTGACTCTCTCACAAAAGCGATATCCCTTTGGGCATGAGGAGAGTTAAGGCACTGAAAAGAATATAAGTATTTCCTCAATACACTTAACCAATATTAAAAGTTGGAGGTAAATATTCACAACCAAGGAAATCCTTGAGAATAGTCAAGTACATAAGAAAATATGCCTATTATCGGAAAAAGGAAAACTATAAAACTTAAGGACTAGAAATTTCATTAATGCAAGAGTCAATCTTCCATCTAACAGAATTATGATTACTGAATAAGGTAATGAAATCAACGTAAGTATGAATTCACTTACATCCCTAGAGGTACCAGAAACATATATGGTGTCAATGGATCTCAAATAGATACATTACTAATGGCAAAGAAACCATATCGTGCAGCTAGCTTGCAAATGCATTGGATAGTTGCATGCTCGTTGCATAAAGCTTCATGAACGTGCCCATATATACGCGTCATGACTTTCAATGAGTTAAAAAATTTCAAGACCTTTGGCTCATTGATCTCTTTTATGTATAATCTAGCTACATGTACCCTAAAGTGATAAGGCAGCAAGCTCCCAAGGATAATGACGTATATTAGTTGTCAAGACCAAGATATTATAAACTCCAAGAAAACAAAGAAGCTTGAGTCCCGTCTGAACACAGGTAAGTCCTAATTTATCCGAAAAAATATCCAAGCTTCGGGATTGCTGCACCTTAAACACCAAGAAGGCACCCAAAATTTCAGATATTTTAAAAATAAAAATTTTGAAACTTTAAAAATAATTAGGATAATGATAAAATTCATAAATTAAAAACAATCACATGTTGGATGGAGTTTTGATACATGATCCTTCTAAACATCTATCTTAGAGATGTATTTTGGATCTAAAATTTCACAGGTTGATAATCGTGACCACCACAATCATGAATCTGAAAACAAAGAAAAAAAACTCAAGGGTAGATCATTTTAAGATTTTGATTTTGAACCATGCATTTTAATCCTTTCAAATAATATAATTTTAAGGTTTAACTTCCATTTTTTTCTAGATTGATGATCGCGGTGATTAAGATTATCGATTGTAAAAATTTTAGACACAAACTCCATCGCTTAGATGGATCTTTCGAAGAGAACCAAATTTAAACTTTGGGATGGTATGTGCATCCACATGATGTGGATGCTTGAAGGGTGCTTAAGGGGTGCACAAACATCATTCAATGGTATCGATTGAACCTAGTATTATCCAATGGCCCAAAAAGAGTTTCATATGTTGTTTTCAACTTTTTATTTAAAAACGATGTTTATCTAGAATTTTGGTATAGATACATTTTTGTATGGGGCATAATTTTCAAAAAAAATTATTTCAAATAAAAATGTACACCAAACACCTTTGGCCAACTTTTTTATTAAAAATATTTTTTATTATTGTAATTTGGTTCACCACATAAAAATACATCTATAACCCAAATTCCAAGAACTGTTAAAAAAAATGGAGGCGGGCACCCAAAAGCACCTTCGCCCCAAAGGAAAAGGTGGGGGGGGGGGGGGGGGGTTGTGGCACCTTGGCTATAGTCTATTTATTTCAAATATCGACTTTTATTTCTTTTGCAATACAGTATATTTATTTCAACCAACAATATCCCGATCACTTCAAATACATACATGAAGGAATATTCATAATATTTTTTACTTTTTCACAGAAATCCTTTGTCGCGTAATATGAAACCATATATTGTACCGGTCCGTAGTCAAATTTATTATAATTTTTTTGGGGTCAGCCAATTTTCATATAATTAATCCTTCCATCCAACAAACCCTAATTTGTGAGGGTCCATTACATGTCCTGGAAGAGTGCGGGTAAAGAAGCTAGTCTAAGATAATAGGATTCGTGTAGCCACATGGAATGTAGGAATGCTTACAGGTAAGAGTATGAAGTTAGTGGATACAATGAAATGAAGGAGAATAAACATCGCATGTCCACAAGAAACTAAATAGAAAGGAGAAAAAACTAAAAAAATAGATAGGTATAAACTTTGGTATACAGGAAAGGATAATAATAGAAATGGCGTAGGCATATTAGTAGACAAAGATTTAAAAGATAAAATAATTAATGTCAAAAGAATAGGAGATAGACTCTTATTAATTAAACTTGTATTAGAGAAAGAGATAATTAATGTAACTAATGCTAATGCATCACAAGTAGGATTAGATGATAAAATTAAGAGACAATTTTGGGAGGACATAGATGGAATAGTCCAAGACATACCAAATGGAGAGAGGAACTTTCTATGAGGGGACTTAAATGGTCATGTAGGGAAGGATAGTAGATGATATAAAGAGGTACATGGGCGATATAGATTTGGGGAAAGAAAAGATGGGTGAAACTATTCTAGATTTTGTTATGACCTACGACCTAGCAATAGCAAATACTTACTTTTAAAAGCAAGATGAATATATAATAACCTATAAAAGTGGATTAATAAAAGCCAGATAGACCTCTTCCTAGTTAAGAAGGTAGATTGACCATCATGTAAGAACTGCAAGGTTGTCCCAGGAGAGAGTTTGACTACCCAACATAGGCTCGTGGTTATGGACGTCTGCATAAAGACATGAAAAAGAACAGGTGAAAGTAATGGGTATCCAAGAACTAGGTAGTAGAATTTAAAAAATGAGAACATAGACTTATTTAGGGATAAATTAGTTGAAGAAGGAAAATGAAACTCTGAACATGATATCAATATAACATGGAATGAGATAGCTAACTATATCAAGAAAGTGGAAAAACACTTTTTCGAAGAATCTAGAGGGAAAAGAAACTCTGAAAGGAAACTTGGTGGTAGAGTGATGAGGTTCAGAAGGCCATTAGCGAAAAATAATCATGTTATAAAATCTAGCAGTGTAATAGAACGATCAAACTTAAAAAAAATAAAAAAATGCTAAACAAATAATAAGTAAAGCTAAACTTAAGGCATATGATAATTTATAATTTTATGGGATCACTGCATACCAATCAAGTTGAAGGGCAAGTTCTATAGGACAACTGTGAGACCAGCTTTGTTCTATAAGGCAGAATGTTGGGTGGAAAAAAATAATATACCCATAAAATGAGTGTAGCGGAGATGAAGATATTGAGATGGATGAGTAGCAAGACAAGAAGGGATAAAATTCAAAATGAATCCATTCGGAATAATCTAGCTGTGGCACTGCTAGGTGATAAGATTGTAGACTTAGATTGGTTGGCCATGTGTGGCGCGACCAAGGACATCACCTGTTAGGAGGTACGAGTTAGTTCAAGAAGAATGACTGAAAAGGGCAAGGGGTAAGCCCAAAAGGACATGGTTGGAAGTAGTCTGAAAAGATATGGGAACTTATGACCTCAGTGATGTATGACCTTTAATAGAGTAGAATAGCGAACTAGGATTCGTGTAGTTGACCCCAATTAATTGGAAAAAGGCTATAGTAATGATATATATGGGCTATTAGTTATATATATAAATATATATATGGAAAAAACCATCAATAACTTGGCACCTATAATGAATAGTAATATAGGTGGAATCTCAGCCGTCAGATCTTAACAGGTAGTTCAAAGTACATGTCATTATCTGAATTTTAATCTTTTTTCTAGAAATCAGATCATGATGAAATTTTGGGCATGTGTACCAAAAAATAGGTAATACAAGAAAAAATATAAAACAAATATTTTTGAAAATATAAAATGATCAAAATATCCTTGAAATATGATGGGCATAATTTGGCATTTTATATTCTTGAAAGTATTTCTTTTATATTTTTATGGTGTCAAGTGCATACACCCAAAATTTCATCTCGATTTGATTTTAAAAAAAGAACTAAAATTCAAATAGGGAC
>NW_006499776.1:220719-232067 GCF_000471905.2 Amborella trichopoda
CTTCGTATATTNTTATATATACTATATATATATATATATATATATGGGATAAAGAACAAAAATATAGGGGATATGTGAAAAAGAGAATTACTTACTAAAATACCCCAAAGCTTCTATTGATTTACGGTGGTTTGGTGCCATATAAGAAATAAAATCGAGACCAGGGTCATTTGGTACCTTAGGAATATGTAAATCCTTCTGTTGTACATCCGGGTTTTGCTGGCCCAATGACATTTGGGTGTATTTTTTTATATCACATCTTGGATACCTACATCCTCATAACCTGTCATATAAAATATTTACGTAAAATTACAAAACCCTTATATTATCTTTGCAACTTACCCCGAACTAATCTTTTCTCTCACTTTTTTCCCCACAACCACTTTTCCTCGCGAAAACCCCCCAATATAAAAAATTGTTATTTTTTAAACAGAAATACCCTTCTTGTACAAAAAAAAGAGTCAATTGGCGGTCCCAAGTAGCGTATTGCCGGAGCAATCAATTCAACCGCCAGAGCGTTGTGGCATCAAAATGTGTACTGCCGGAGCGTGTCTTTGTACTGCCTGAGCACTTGTCTTCATTGCCGAAACGACCTATTCAACCGCCGGAGCAACCTATTCAACTGTCGGAGCGTGTCTTTGTACTGCTGGAGCGACCTATTCAACTATCGAGCGCGTCTTTGTAGTTCCAGAGCGATCTATTCAACCGCCGAAGCATGTCTTTGTATTGCCGAAGCGCTTGTCTTCATTGCCAGAGCGACCTATTCAACTGCCGGAGTGATGTATTCTACCGTCAAATGACCTAATCAATGGGGAGAGAGTCGTGGGTAAAAGCCACGAGGAGAGAGAGGGGGTAGTTTAGTCTCTTTTTTCTTTTTTTTTTGGATTGGGGGGTATTTGCGAGGAAAGGTGGCTGTAGGGAAAAAAATGAGAGGAAAGGTTAGCTGGGGGTTAAGTTGCATGGATAGTATACTTGGGGGGGTTTTTGTAATTTTTTCTAATATTTATGTATTTTAAAAATGGGTTAGGCTATTATGGACTAATTTATCATTGCACTCATCAACATTTAGACATTTATATACATTTGTTTTGTACGTAGTACTCAATAAAATTTGGACACTTACGACATATTTGGTTCATTTGAAAGTGATTTATTAGAAATTATTTTCTTAAATAACAACTAATTTCTCACGTTTGGTTCGTAACAAAAGTAAGAAATATTTTTACCTTGGAAATTAATTTCCATAAAAAGTGTCCAAAATCTAAGAAATTGGAACCATATCTATGTAGGTATGATTCCAAATTCTATGAAAATATTGGGGGGTGGGGGGACTAATCGGACCGAGTTGGCCCAAGGCTGGACAAAGCCCAAAAATACTTTGGCTATGCCCCGTAAGGCCCTGCCAAAAACTGTAGCCAAAAAGCCCGCCGCGCTTGAATATGTGATATGAAAGCCCAGCCCGTGGCCCATTAAGAATATTTCAGACATAATATTTATTTAGAAAATTTTAAAAATATTGGGTCTCTAGAAAGAAAAAGAGATTGGATTTTTAGAGAGAGATTAGGTTTCTAGAGAAAGAATAGGTTTTTAGAGAGAGAATGTATTTTTATATAAAAAAAAGATTGATTTCTAGAGAGAGAAAGAAGGCTTGGGTTTCTAAAGAGAAATAGAGACTGGATTTTTAGAAAGAGAGAAAGATTAGGTTTCTACAGAGAGAAAGAGGGATTGAGTAGAGAGAGAAAGAAAATTTGGGTTTTTATAGAGAGAGTGGATTTTTAGAGGGAAAAAAAGAGATTGGATTTCTAGATAGAGAATAGGTTTAGAGAGAGCAAGAAAGATTGGGTTTCTAGAGAGAGAATGTGTTTTTAGAGGAAGAGTGATTGGGTTTCTAAAGAGATAATAGATTTTTAGAGAGAAAGAGAGATTGGGTTTCCAAAGAGAGAAAATAGGTTTATAGAGAGAGCAAGAGAGATTGGATTTCTAGAGAGAGAATAAATTTTTAGAGAGAGAGAATGGGTGTCCAGAGAGAATATTTTTTAGAAAGAGAAAGAGAGTTTGAATTTTAGAGAGAGAATAATTTTGAAAAGAGAAAAAGAGATCGACTTTCTAGAGAGAATGAGCTTTTAGAAAGAGAAAGATCTTGGGTTTTTAGAGAGAGAAAGAGAGATTGAGCTTTTAGAGACAGAAAGAGAGATCGGGTATCTAGGGAGAATATGGGTTTTTAGAGAGAGAAAAAGAGATTGAATTTCTAGAGAGATAATGGGCTTTTAGAGAGAAAGAGAGATTGGGTTTTAGAAAGAGAAAATGAGTTTTTAGAGAGAGAAAGAGATAATGGATTTCTATAAAGAGAGATTGGGTTTCTAGAGAGAGTGAGTGAATGAGTTTTCAAAGAGAGAAAGGGTTTTTTTAGAGAGAGGATGAGTTTTTAGAGAAAGAAAGATAGATTGGGTTTCTAGAGAGAATGAGTTTATAAAGAGAGAGATTGGGTTTCTCAATAGAGAGAATAGGAGAGATTGGGTTTTTAGATAAAGAGAATGGGTTTTTAGAAAGAGAAAGAGAGATTGAGTTTCTAGAGAGATTGAATTTTTAGATAGAAATAGATAATGGATTTTAGAAAGAGAAAGAGAGATTGTATTTCTAGAGAGAGATATCGAGTTTCTAGAGAGAGAGAATTAGTGAGAAAGAGATTGAGTGTTTAGAGAGATAATAGAGTTTTAGAGAAAGAAAGAAAGATTGGATTTCTAAAACAAGATAATAGATTTTTAAAGAGAGAGAGATTGAGTTTCTAGAGTGAGATAACAAGTTTTTAGAGATAGAAAGAGATTGAGATTTTATAGAGAGAGAATGGGTTTTTAGAAAGGAAAAGAAAATGGCTTTTTTAGAAAGAAAAAGAGATTAGGTTTTTAAAAAGAGATTTAATTTTTAGAGAGAGAATACGTTTTCAGAGAGAAAGAGATATTGGATTTCTAGAGAGAGAGAAATGGTTTTCAAAGAGAGAAAGAGATATTAGGTTGCTAGAGAGAGAATGTGTTTTAAAGAGAGAAAGAGAGATGGGATTTATAGAGAGAGAATGAGTTTTAGAGAGAAAGTGAGATTGGGCTTTTAGAGAGAGAATACGTTTTTAGAGAGAATAAGAGAAATGTTTTTAGAAAGAGAGAGAGATTGAGTTTCTAGAGAGTGGGTTTTTAGAGAGAGAAAGAGAGATTGGGTTTCTAGAGAGAGAATGAATTTTTAGAAGGAGAAAGAAGATTGGATTTCTAGATAGATAATGAGTTTTAGAGAGAAATAAAGATTAGATTTTTAGAGAGAGAGTGAGTCTTAGAGAGAGAGTGCCTTCTCAATAATATTTGTAATAACAATTAAGAGTTAAAAGTAGCTTACATTCTATATTCCAGGATGGTAGAATCCCAAATAGTTTACTAAACGAAAGAAAACAATTTCATATGAAATCTTACATTATTACCAAACATGAGAAAAAAAAGCATGTGAAATCTAATTATAAGAAATCTATTTCCTAAAAAATTAATTTACTACAAGAAAACTATTTCACATGAACCAAATGTGACCTTATATACCCTTATTTTGTATGTAGAGTTTTTTTAATAAGCGTGATATCACATCCATTCTAATGATAAAAAATACCCTTATTAAAAAAAATACTCTATATACAACACAAAAGTATAGAAGTGTTTAAAATTTGTTGAGTACAATGATAAATGAATATTTGTTTCATGCGGGTTGGATCACATTTCTACAATAACCAGTCTAGAGGTATAGAGCATCCATCTTAAAGGTGGATGCACATAGGTAGTCCATCTAAAAACAATTGTAACTAACATTCAAAATGTTTTCATAAGATAATTATTATTTCTAGTCTTCAAATTTCTTTTTTTTTTCCATATTCATGATCTCCATGTTAAAAATTATATACTCTAAAATTAGGAACAAGTTGCCAAGCCCATATTTCTACATGTGCGGGATTAGCCACATGCTAACCACGCCTATGATAAATTACTGCATAGTGTGAGCACCCTAACATAACCCTTTTAAAAAAATCTAAAAAGAATAATGCAATATTTTAAGAATGCTAGTATTTATATTAGGGTACATCCCTCTTCCCCTTTTTGCTTTCTCTCTCCTCTGAATAGTGTGATATTATTCTATAATTATAATATTTATTATTATTATTAGGGAAAAGTACGTAAATATTTGTTATATTTTTTGTTATTACAAAAATACTTGAAACTTTCCATTATTACACAAATGTTTGTTATTTCAACTTCGTAACACTTTTTTTAAAAAAAAAAGAAAAAGAAAAAGAAACTGCCTTTTTTTGGTTTTTGAAAAACCAAAAAATTTTAATTATCGGTGTTTGAAAACCAAAATTCTTTAAATTTCGGAACAACTAAATTTATATTGTTTTTTTTGAACTCTCTCTCTCCCCTTCATCAAGCATTTTTTTTTTTCGAGTAAGTTACCTAGCATCTTGAGAGAGGAATTTGGCCCGGTTTGGATATTCCTATAGCTTGAAGAGCTTGAATTGACGAGAGATCTCTTCTTGAAGGTAGGGCATCATGGGTTGGGTCATCAACACACCGAAGCTTTCCATTTTCTGCAATTTTTTGCAGGTTTTCTAAGTCTTCAAAGTCTGCGCACTCAGAGCGAGCTAGGACTTAGAATTTTAGAAAAAATTTTGTAGGTTTCTTATTAAAGAAAGAGTTTTTGATATAGAATAAAAAGGTTGTATGTTGGAAAGAGAGAGAGAGGAGCGAGAGTATTGGGGTTAGTTTCTATGTAAGTTTTCTAGGTTTTTCTAGAGAGAGAAAGAGAGGGTAGGAGAGAGAGTATTGGAGAAAGCTTCAGTCTTAACTCTTTACGTTTTAGAGAGAGGGAGAGGGAGAGGGAGAGGGAAAGGAAGAGACAGTTTTAGGTTTTTTTTTTTGAGAGAGGAGTTTTTGAGAGAGAGGAGTTTTTAGTTTTCTTCTTAGAGAGAGGTTTTGTGGCAGCTATTTCTGCAAATGTGTAGATAGAAAAGATATGGGAGAGTTTAAAGGGAAAAGACATGGTCAAGTGTGGGGTGAAAGGAAGGGTATAGAGAGAGAGTGTTTAAAAAACAAACTGAAATAAAATCGGTTGTTCAAAAACCGAATTTAAAAAAAATCGATTTTGGAAAAACCGATTTTAAAAAAATTTTGGTTTTCCAAAAATTGAAAATGGGCAGTTTCATTTTTTTTTTTTTAAAAAAAGTGTTATGAAGTTGAAAAAACGGAGATCTATATAATAACTGAAAGTTTCAGGTATCGCATATTTATGTAATTTTCTCTTATTATTATTACTATTATATTTATTACAAATATCGCCAATACAATTAATATTAGTATTATTGTATTGTAATATACTATGATAATATAATAATTTGTACTATAATAGCAACACATTATATCATTTATTTTTATTATAACACTATTTTTATTCTGTTAATATATTAATATCATATTATATAAAGAAAACTTTTTTATAAGGTGTCGATCTTATACTGTAGAAGTAAGGTGCACCTCAAAAACCCATTGAAAAGAGTTGTTTCGTCACTAGAAAATTCTCCAATTAATTATCTGAACCTCGATATATATAAAATTAGTCCATCTTATAACACATTATCTTGACTATCCATTTTCAAGATTTTCGAGGGCTCATAGATCAGCTAGATTTACACCATTTTCGGTGCTTTCAATTTCATTATAGTGGTGAAAAATAGACTTTTAGGCCATGATAATAGTTTTGACACCGAAAATATATCTTTTTAATAAGATTTTGGGGTACACCTTATCGTGATTGTTTACATTGAGACCTTAAAAAACCTCACCCATCGAAAAAAGTTTATATAAAGTTGTTTTAATATTAAAAAACCCAACGGAAAATATTGTTTTAATATTGAAGGACCCTCTAATTGATCATCTCAACATCAAGAAGTATGAATATGGAAAAAAAAAAAAATTGAGTTCCAGAAATCGTGCATCTTGCAACATATTATCTAGACTGTCCATTTTCAAGATTTCCATGTGTTTATAGATCTACTTGATATTAACCATTTTTGGAGTTTAAAATTTTATAATTGGATGTGAAAATAGATTTTGTGATAATCCTAAGAATTTTTTACACCAAAATTACATGTTATAATAAAATTTCGAGTTGCGCCTTAATTGGATTGTTTAAGGTTGCAACCTTGTAGAAATCACACCCTTATATAAAAGAAAACGTTTATATAAGGGTGAGGCCCTGGACAATCAAATTAAGGCACACCTCAATAATTCACTAAAAGAGGTTGTTTTAATGCTAAAAAATCCTCAAATCGCTCATGTTGACCTCAAGATGTATGGACACAAGAAAAAATGGATTTCTAGTCTAGGAAATAGTGCGCCTTGTAATGCATTTTCTGGACGGTCAATTTTCAATATTTTCAAGTGTTCATAGATCTACATGCTCTACATTATTTTTTGAATATTTAAATTTTGTAATTAATGATAAAAATAAATTTCTAGGTCATCACAAAGATTTCCAATACTGAAACAACATCTTTATACACAATTTGAAGGTACGCCTTACTTTAATTGTTTAGGGCCTTAGCCTTTTGCATCACACCTTATATAAATATCAAATATCGTGTTTTAATTCTAATATTCATTAGATATTATCATAATATATTAAGGAAATTATACAAAAGGACCATTTTTCTTTTAGAACAAGGAGGTCAAAATCACTTTTGTTCATCAAATTTTTAAATCCAATGGGTGTATGTCATTGAGTACATTCAAATGTCTAAAAAAATTTCTTGAACTTCGTGATATAACCCAAGCCACCCAATTTGACATCTAATGCTAGGAGTGATTGTGAGTTCCTTGTAATAATGGTAAGTGGTCGCATTGTATACAATGCCTTATACTAATAGTAATAAAATTAATTTACTATGATATATTTATTATATTAATAAAAAATATTATATTAATACATAATTATTCTAATTATAATAGTATTATATAATTATAATATAGGTGCGGTTTGTATAGAGCCTAGGCTCTAAAAAATCAAATTAGAGTCTACCTTCAAATAGTATCGAGAAATATGGTTTCAATACTGGAAATCTTTGTGATAGCCTTAAAATATATTTTCATCTTTACTTATAAAGTTTAAAGCTTAAAAAATAGTGTAAATCGAGAGATCTATGGAAACTTGAAAATCTTTAAAATTGACGATCCAAAAGTGCGTTACAAAGTACACTATTTCCAAAACTTGAAATCCATTTTTTTTCTTATGGCCATGCATCTTGATGTCGAGATGATCAATTTGAGGATATTTAGGCATCAAAACAACCTCTTCTAATGAAATTTTTGAGGTAGGCTCCAATTTGATTGTTTAAAGTTGGCTCTGTATAAACTTTTCCCTTATAAAATTTATATGTACTACTGCTACTACTAAACATATTTATTATTAGGATAATGATCATTTAAATGTATTTTTACTATAATATTATATTATTATATTAATATACTAATGTCATGTTATAGTAATATTTTAATATATTATGTATTTTGATTGTAATATTCAAAGAATATTATAATAGTATATTAATACTAATAAATTTAGTTGGCGTGGCGGGTTAGGGACGATTAAGAAAGGGCACTCTATAGGTTGCAGGTCTAGGTTTTAAGATTCAGGGCACCTTGGAGTTACTCTTAGCAAAAGTTGGGTGTGTATAAGTTTACTTAAGGTGTAAACCTTAAATAATCAAAGTAAGCATACCTCCAAACCCTAGTAGTATTGATTGAGAATATATTAATTCTTGAAAATCTTAAACCTCCAAACCCTAGTAGTATTGATTGAGAATATATTAATTCTTGAAAATCTTAAAAATTGACTGTCTAGATAATGTGTTACAAGATATATTATTTTTAAGACTTAAAATCTTCTTTTTTTTAATCCAACAAATCGAGTTAATTTTCAGATCCAATAATATTTCAATCACCAATGTATACCCATTAAAATGGATAGTCTAGATTTGATTTAGAGCGTCCCCCAAATATGGAACATTTTCTATAATTAAAAATTTATTTATTTTTCATTGAGTAAACTGATTTTGAAGTGTAAGAGATTTATTTGATATTTTTTATGTCCCTCGCACAAATCAGAAGTGGAATTTTAGGTGGGCTAAATCTCGAAGTGGTGTTCTAGGGGGAACATGCCCTTGTTTTTATAGTTCATAATAATTACTAATTACTCTTTGGGAAAAAATCAAGGATAATGGTCAAACTATTAGCATGTGAAAAGTTTTTTAATTCATTTTTCTTTGATGAAATTTGTTTTACGAACAAAATCTGATCAGATCTCAAATAAGATTCTCTCAAATTCGTTCCAAACGAGTTAAAAACTATGTAGATCTGACCCCTTTTGAATTTGCTGATAGTGACAAATGAAATCTTGCACCACATGAATGTTTAAAAGCTAAAATTCTAAATTAAACGAGGAAACTAAAAAATAAAATAAAAAAAAAGAAAGAAAAAAGAATAGTACACTTACCTCATAAACCCGGATTTAAGGATTGAATCAGGACCGTGGGTTTATTTATTCCTTTAGTGCTTTCTCTTACCTTCTTGAATATTAGCTTTAAAGGTTTTAGATTCAGGAGACCTTGTTCCTAGAGTTTTATTTTCTGAAGATTTTTAGAGAATTTTTTAAAGAGATTTTGGCTTAGGATTTCTAGCCTTGGGTTTTAGGATTTTCCTAGTATTTTAGGTGCATAACTTTAAAGGGACTTTTCTAGGGGATTCTTCCTAATTTCCTAAGTTTTTTTTTAATTTTATAGGGTATTTAGGATTTTCTAAAGATTTATGGATAAATGTTCTATGGGGAGTTAGAGGGGTTTATATGGACTTGGGTTCTAAATATTTTAAAAAATAGTCCATTGATTTCCTAGGGTTTTATGCATCAAAACACATCTATGAAGTGACCTAGAGCACCCTAGAAGCTTCTAGAAAACTCTAGGACTTTTTGGCATTTTTATGGCTTAGCACCTCCGCGAGTCACTGCTTGTCACACAAGGCATCTACATGATCCGTGGAGACTTGCGCAATAGGGACCTGGATAGAATTTTCTATCAACAAATTTGTTTAGACTATAGCTTTCAAATCGTAAATCATATTTGCGAGATTCTTAGGCCATTGGAAATCTTGTGACCTCATATATAACTTTAAACTATATTTGGTAAAATTTGAATGATTTTCAAGGGATCTTCAAGGCTAAGACTTTAACATCTCCGTTTTTAGGCTTCTAGGTGTCAAATAGGTGTTAGATCAATTTTCTATGTTAATTAGGCTTAGGGTAGGGATGACTAGTTTAGATTGGTTTAAAGTGTAGGTTTTAGGTATAGAAAGATGATTAGGGTCCATGGTTACAGGTTTTGAGGAATTCCCTCGGCCAAAATTTTAGAGGGAGCTATCTTTTAAGTGGGAAACAAGTGAAAAGACAGTTTCTAAATATAGAACAAGTATTTTCAAAAGAAAAATCGTTCAATGTTCCTTATTAGTTTAGAACCTAGAAAAAAAAAAGCAAAGGTGTATTCATCATAGCAGTCACATGAGTCTCTCATGGCAAACTACCTCTATAACTCTCAAAAAGAATTATGACAATACTCATCCTGAGCCACAATCTTTCCTTTAAAAATTCATATTTTGGGTTTATAACCCAAAACAAATGTCATTCTCATCCTTTGTCTTGACTAAAGATGTAGCTTGACAAGGAGCACAATGAACTAGCTTGTTTTGGGTTTGATGCCTAGAGCAAGTAAATTTAAAAAATAAAATCATATCTTAGGTTTGGAACCCAAAGCAAGCAAGAGGCATAAAGGTGGAAAGAGACTTAAGCTACAAAAAATGGTGAAAATGCCCTTGCTTGATCTTGGTTCGAGACTTAGAACATGTAATTCAAACGTAAAAAGAAATTAGTATGTCTGGAACCCTCGAATAACTGATCTGTATGCATGCTCAACTACTTCGATCATCTCATGGCCTACACTTTCATAGAGATCCATTGGTGGTCGTAAGTTGTTGGGCCTGATTTCTCGTCATCTTGGGTTGGCTCGAGATGAGTGACCTAGTCAAAGGAATCCTCTCTCGAACAACCGTTGGGCCCACGCGTGTGTGTGAGTGCATGTGCATGAAGTGCAGATAGGAACCAACACGAGAGATTTTAGTCGGCAAAAAAAGGCTCGAGCACCTACCTCTTTGTTTGGGATCAGGGACACATCCGAGTGATTTGCCCTCTTGGATCACTTAGAAAGCCCTCCAACTGTCTTTGCAATTTGGTTTGAATTCAGCTCTCTTGCTTCACTGCATAGCTACGTGAACCCACTTGTTTATGGCTTCTAAGAGATGTCCCTTAGCTTGTCAGCTATTAAATATGGGAGGTTTGAGGGGTAGGAGTTGTGTTTGTGGGTTGAGAGAGAGTAAAGGGGATAGGATAGAAAAAGAAGAGATAGAAGATACGGGGAGTAACATGCTAACCCAAAAAATGGGTAGTCTTTTGGCATCACCTTTCTCAAGAGGTATTACCGAAGACAAGAAAGATACTGGCTTGGAGGCCAAAAGTATCCTGATAGATTAACGAGAGTGCGGTCTATAGTTTTAGTCTATCGAGAGCTCACTTCAGAAGATTGAGAGTGCGATCTGTAGATTTAGACTATCGCGAGCTCACTTTCAAAGGGCCCCCCTAATAAGTAACTGAGAAAAGGGTGAATAAAGAAAAAAAAGAGAGACTCAAGTCAAGAATAATCTGAAAATTTTTGAAGAGTGACGTCTATAAATCTAGGCTATCGAGAGCTCACTTCCAAAAATAAAGAGTGCGGTCTGTAGCTATAGAATATAAAAAACTCACCTCCTAAGAATTTCACAAGAGTTGTCCGAGTTTAGAAAAGTGGATAGAGTAGGAAAGAAGTAGATTTATAAGAGATGAGAGAGAAGAATGGGATGTGAGAAAAAAGAGTAAGATAGTGAAGAGAGAAGGAAGAAGAAAATAGTGAAGAGAGAAGGAAGAAGAAAATAAGAAGGGAGAGAGAAAGAGAAAAAGAGAAAGGGGAAGAGGAAGAGAAGAAGAAGAAGAAGAGAGAGGATAAGGGAGAGAAAGAGAGTGAGAAAGAACAAGATATAGAGAGAAGGGAGAAGTAGCTATGCCGCTGTTTCAAGATGAGGTAGAAAGGGAGAAAGAGAGAGAGGAAGAGAAAAGAGAGAGAGAGAGAGAGAGAGAGAGAGAGAGAGAGAGAGAGAGAGAGAGAGAGAGAGAGAGAGAGAGAGAGAGAGAGA